>OY987255.1:112608530-112863008 GCA_963920725.1 Rhamphomyia laevipes
AATATTTTTTTGAAATTTGATTTTATACTTGACAGATTATTTTATAAAAAATAATTATTTTCTTTCGGTTTGGTTTTTATATTTATGATTTATCATATTTGAAATTGATTTATCATATTAAATGTCAAATGTAATTCATTTATCATATAGTAAAACCATTTGTTTAGCATATACCCAAACCTTTACTGATATTTATCATAAATTTTTACCTTTTTCTGAAACCTACCGGGAAAACTATGCAAATGTTTATATGTGTTAGTGGTTTAAAGCTTCCACTTTTTTCCAATTTTTTAAAGCTTGAATGTTTTGAGCTTTTTCCTTTTTCAATTTATGAAAAATGAAAGGGATTGATATAAATTTTAATGGAATGAAAAGCAACAAAACATAATTTTCAAAAAGTGGCACTTTTTGTTACTTTTTGCTGAATGTATTTGAGGCTTAATGCTATTTAACAAAAAAAAAAAAATTATAGTAATATTATATAATGTTATAAAAATATATAACATTAAGGTTATAAAAATAAAATACTTTAGTGTAGAATCTAAAAATTTTTGTTAAAAAATATCTACTAAATAAAGTTTTAAATTTTTTTTAAAAAAATATCCACTAAATAAAATCAAAAAGTTAAATAAAAAAAAAAATATTAAGAAGTTTTAATTAATTCAAATCATTTAGTTTTGTTTTTAATTTTTTGGGAAATATTTTATTTAATATAAAAAAGTGATAAAAAAATAAATTACTTGAATTTAAATGTTTTTCTCTAGTAATTTTGAGTGTATTAATATTTTTTTTTTTTTATTAAAAATATATAACATTTACCTAATTTTCTTAAATAATAAAATTTTAATAATATTATATTAACAAAATAAATAATTTTTTTGTGAATAAATAATAAATACAGAAAGAGAAAATAAATAAATTTAATAAGAAGAAATTTAATAAATAAATAATAATAAAAAATAATAAAACAAATGGTCGAAAATAAAATACCAGAAAAAGTTAATGCTTGGAAAAATGTATTAAAATTCAGTAGAATTATTTACTCATTTTCATTTGATCGTTCTGATCCAAGCATTAGCACTAATTCTTCATCTGAAAACAGCAGAATAATCGAAATTTTAAATCCGATTTCATCAACACCACAGACCATAAAACCGATAGCTGGTACGAGTGGAGCAAGGCCAAAAACGGTGACTTTCGTTGAAGAAAACAGAAACGTCGAGAATACAAGCACATCAGCAGTAAGCAAGAAAAATAAAGAAATAAGTGAGTCTAGTTTTAATAAAAATTTTGTAAAATTAAATAAAATTAAAAAATTAAATAAAATTAATAAAATAAATAAAAATAAAAACTAAATTCATAATTATAATATTACAAATAAGTTTAGAAAGATTAGTATTTTTACAGAAAACTTAATAAACATGTCACAAACAAACAATACAGAAAGCAATCATACAAATAATCGACCTGTTGTTATTAACCAACCACTATTCCAACCTTCAACGTCATCACACATACAAAACAATATACCCACTACACCAACTAATTTAGGAAACAGACTTGACGCAGGAATACAGGCTAGGACATTATTTAACACTTATGCAAATACAACGATGCCTCTAAGCGCATCTTACATACTTTATTTAGCGGGGGTTCCCTATTATACGGGTGAAGAAGATCGGGCAGTTCTAGAACTGCAAAGTTTCATAGATCTAGCACATGAGGCATACTACAAAACGCACGAAGCTGATAGACATTCAGTTTTGCGACAGCTCGTTCGGGGTAAGCTGCGGGGAAGGGCGGCTGACCTATTCCAGGATAGATCAATAAGTGCGTTTGATCAATTTCAGGAAATTTTAGAAATAAATTTTATTCCACGTAGCACAACTAAAATCCGATTTAGAGTCATGTTTTCAGACGATTGATGAATCAGTCAATACATTTGGGGATAGAATTCTTCGTAAATATTCATGTCTGAAAGTAGGAATTCAGAAAAAATATGTTGTAAAGCCAGGATCGATGCTCCAGGATGCGGAAGAAACCGCTCGTAGGGTATTTATTAGAGGGCTCAGGTCAGAGTCCATAAAACAGCATGTTTTAGGTAAAAGTTTTAGAGGGTTGGATGAATTGCTGCAAACAGCTAGAAATTTTGCTGATCAACTGGACTTGCTTTCGCCAACTAGGGCAGAAAGTCTAGGAGCTAAAAATAATAACAATGTGAGCCTTAATAATTTGGAGCAAATGTTTAGTAATTTTTTAACAAATTTTCAGCAATTGCAAATAAAAAATGAGCAAAGTAGGAATAATTTTACGAACCCTCCTTTCCCAAATACTTTCTCAGCTAGCCAAAATCCTATACTGACCAATTCCTATCCTAATAATACAACTAACCAACCTAGAAACTATTACCATAATAACAATACTAACAATCTCCGAAGAAATAATAATAATACTAACACTCCCCGAGTTCCTTATCCTAATAATAATGCTACTATTTCCCCTCGACCTTCCGTTCCTAATATGTTTAATAGTAATAACAACCGAAATCCGCCTCCTAGTCGACCAAGAATAATTAATGGAGCCATTACTTGCTATAGATGTGGAAAGCCTGGGCATATTAGTAGGGAATGCAGAGATAATGTAGGTGGAAACAAATTGCCCGGAAAATGCAATTCTCTGTGGCAATGAAGGTCATTATGCGGCAACTTGCAACCTTCGAAGGATACCATCTGCAAGGGCAAATGTAATTGTAGACGCTACGAGTGACATCTGCGAGTGGTGTGAACGACAGGGACATTTGGAAGTAAATTGCCCATCTCGTCAACGATATCAATCGAAACAAATATTGGAATCGGGAAACGAGGAAGGAATGGGTCAATGCCCCTCATACCGTTCCTAAATCAAACATCCAGGGGTGGGCCGATCTCCCAATATATCGGACCGGAGTCATTAGTAACTTCTCGATAGAAGCAAGAAGAAGGAGGTGACCTTATTGGTGGATACAGGTGCTCAGGTGAGCTTATTAAATAAAGGTAGCGTTGCTGAAGCAGCAAAAATTTATCCTGAACAAAAACTAACTCTAAGGACTGTACCACCCTGGGTAATTGTAAAGGTAAATTTCTGACTCCAAGTAAGTTGGAATGTGATTTTCAAATTGTGGACCAAAGTTGCACACTACCTATGGACGGCATACTAGGTAACGATTTTTTAGCAAAAAACTGCAATATAAACGGGCCTAATAAAACTCTTCATTTCCCACGCACAAAAGAAAATAAGCAGGAATTTTGTATTCCCATTAAGACTAGGATAGAAGCTAGTACAACGTCTAAACTAATTTCTGAAGCAGGTAATACTTGTAGGGGTGCTTTAAACTTTAAAGCAGAAAACCAAAATCAGTATTCGAACTGTATTATTGGAATAAATTTAGGAAATAGTACTAATAGCGAAAACCTAATTGAGGCAATAAACAAAACATGCGATAAGGAAAAGATTAGCGGAAAACATTGTATAACAGAATTTAATGAAAATAAGAAAGTTAATAAGAATGAAATTGAGAATTAAAATTTAAACATAGAAAAGAATTTAGATACGATGACAAAAGAGGACACCCATAATCTCAAAGGGAGAATGGAACAATTTATTAGTGTAGGTACGAAGGAAATAGGCGAATTTGTTTGTATAGGGCAGGAATTAGGTCCTGGTATATTTTTAGGAAATTGTTTAGTAAACGCACATAATGGTAAGGTAAATGTGAGCATAGTAAATGTTAATACAGAAGAGGTAGTTATAAGAGAGCCAGAGCTCGAGTTAGTTCCAATAGAGAAATATGAAGTATTTAAATTAATAGAATCAGATGAAACTCGATCAATAGACAAAGAAGTAAAAAAGAATAAAATTAAGAAAACTAATAACGTAGGTAATTATGAAGAAATTTGGGCTGATGTACATCGGTTATTTGTAGAAGATAATAATGAGGAAAGCTATCTGGAAGAGGTAGAGGGAAGATTAAGATTAATAAGAGAAAATTTAGAAATTGATGAAAATTGGAATGAAGAGGAAAAGAAGTCCATTGAACAAATTTGTCGCGATTTTAATGATATTTTTCACTTACCCGGTGATATTTTATCATGCACCACATCAATTGGACATAAAATACATACAAAAACAGGTACTCCCGCAATAGCTCAACGAAATTATCATCTACCCGAAAGCCATCGTAAAGAAATACATGAGCAAGATGACCAAATGCTGAAAAACGATATTATTCAACCAAGTCAAAGTGAATGGAATGCTCCTCTTTTGGTGGTTCCAAAGAAACCAGGGCAGGATGGAAAGAAACGTTTTCGTGTCGTAATTGATTATAGGAAACTAAATGCTGTCCCACTTCCAAGAATAGAAGAAATCCTTCAACAATTGGGAAATTCGAGATATTTTTCAACGCTAGATCTTGCTAGTGGTTACCATCAGGTTAAAGTAGACAAAACAGATCGAGAAAAAACAGCATTTAGTACAACCTATGGACATTATGAATTCAAGAGAATGTCATTTGGTTTAACAGGCGCACCCGCAACTTTTCAGCGTTTGATGAACTATGTATTATCCGGTTTACAAGGACTCAAGTGCTTTGTATATCTGGATGATATTGTGATATATGGCCGAAATTTAGGCGATCATAATAACAAACTTCGATTGGTTTTAGAACGCCTTAGGGAAAACAATCTCAAGTTACAACCGGAGAAATGTAAATTTCTGAGAAGAGAAATCATTTACTTGGGACATAAATGCACTGAGAATGGAGTATTACCGGATCCAGAAAAGACTCGTTGTGTAAAGGAATTTTCAATTCCAAAAAGCACAAAACAATTGCAATCATTTCTAGGATTGGTAAATTATTACAGGTCCAGCATGCCTAATCTGGCGAAGGTTGGCGAACCGCTATACAAAATGGCCACAAAAAATAAGAAGTTCGATTGGAATTCAGAATGTCAGAAAGCTTTCGAACAGATTCGAGAATTATTAATAAAACCACCTCTGCTAAAATATCCTGATTTTCAAAGTCCATTGGTGTTGACGACATAATACCGCCCTAGGGGCAGTGCTGTTTCAAGGGGAAATAGGAAAAGATTGTCCGATTGCATACGCCAGTAGGGTGTTAAATAAGGCACCATCGTGTTAAATAAGGCACTACTATAGCACCATCGAAAAGGAGATGCTGGCTATATATTGGGCCATCAAGAATTTCAGGTGTTATTTGTTTGGCAGAGAGTTTGTGGTATATACGGACCACAAACCGCTAATAAGCGAATATAACAAACGAAACCCTGAAGGACGTCTTAATAGGTGGAAAATGCGTCTTTCTGAATATTCTTATATAATACAGTATAAACCAGGGAAACGCAATTCAAATGCCGACGCGCTAAGTAGAATACCCTATGAAGCTGAAGAAATACTACAGGGTCACACATCAGAGAACAAACTACAGCAATCAATAGTAAAACTTAATGTTATTACCAGAGCGCAAGGGAGATTGAACAACAAAGAAACCAGCAAAGAAAACGTGTCCCCAGATGCGCAAAGCGATTCCGATAGTGATTCTTCATTATACAAACCCTCATAGCAACGTGAAGAAAAAATTGAGCTTAAAACGTCTGAGGAAATAAATAGTGTTCTGAAAGATTATCATGATAATCCTTTAGGAGGACACATAGGAGTGATCAAAACTTATAAAAGACTACGTAGATTCTATGTCTGGAAGAATATGCTAACTTTAATACGTAAATACATAAAAAAATGTCCAAGCTGTCAAAAGGCTAAAAGGGGAAAAGTAACCAAAATGTCAATGGCTATAACGGATACGGCTATGAAACCATTCGACAAGGTATATTTGGACATAGTTGTACCTTTCCCGATAACTTCCAGCGGGAATAAATACATTTTAACTTTTCAGGACGACCTTACGAAAGTTTTGGATTGCGTAGCAATACCCAATATGGAAGCAGGGACAGTGGCAGAATCATTCTATAGAAGTATCATATTAAAATATTCAGTCCTACCAAAAAAATTGATAACCGATCAGGGCACCAACTTTACTAGTGAACTGTTCAAAAGACTATGTAAATTGTTAAAAATATCAAAAGTTCAGACCACTGCTTACCATCCGCATTCGAATGGGTCATTAGAACGAAGGCACGGACCACTCGTGGAGTATTTACGTATGATGGTAAGTAAGAACGTACAAAGTTGGGATGAGTGGTTAGCTGAGGCAGTTTTTTTTAATAATCACACCCCCCACGAGGGAACCAAATTTTCACCACTCTACGCGTTATATGGATTCTGTGACCCAATACCCAGCATACTAAGCCGTCAGCCTGATCCGGTGTATAATTACGAAGACCTATGTGCAATCATGAAATTCAAGATGCAAACAACCCATCAACTAGTTCGTCAAAACTTGATCAACAGTAAGAAAAAAGCCAAAATTTACTACGACCAAAATGCTAAGTCAGAAAATTATCAACAGGGAGATAAAGTTTTGTTATTGAACCCAAATAAAGTCCATAAGCTGAGTCTGAGTTGGTTAGGCCCATATGAGGTAGTAAGTATACCCAATAAACTTAATACTGTTATCAAGATAGGTAACAAATTGCGAAGGGTCCATAATAACAGGATAAAGAAATGGACCAATCAAACATAGATAAAAGAGTTTATACAATGATTCAAAAAATTTATATACTAAAATAAAAAAAAAACAGTTAAATGAAATAATATAAAATAATAACATTTACCAGATCAACCGATTTTTTTTAGATTTTTAAATAAAAAACACAAATTATACATTTAATTTTATTAATATAAAACAACTGAAAATTTTAGTAAATAGATTTAGTTAAGGGAATCCTTAGTAAAAAAAAATTCTATTTGAATTCATTTATACAATGATTTTTTTTTATATTTTTAATTTATAGGTATGCAATATCTAATACTATGGTTACATTTATACATAATGGTAATGGTTGGGGGAAGTCCAATAGCAATAGAAGAACTAAAAAACACCGACTAATTGTTTGAAAGAATAGGTCCAATTATTGAATACCAGGATACTCTACATATTTATACCAAAATGCAACTGACGACGAATGAACAACTACAGGAGTTTTTAGAATTAATAATTACAAGGGTAGACACTACGTGTCTACAGCTCATTAATTACACTAAAACACAAACTTATATCACATTTAAGACAGAAATTAACTTATGGAAGGACAAGTTGACAAGACTGACGCAAGGGGTGAACCACTATTTTGGCAGACGCCAATATAGTAGGAACAGTTGGAAAAATGTTGTTCGGGTCAATGGACAACGAAGACGCGGAGAAGATTTATGACGGCCTAGAGAAATTAAAATACAACGGGGAAAAGACAATAGCACTACTCGACAAACAAACAGCCGTAGTGGCCTCAAATTTTGAATTTATGAGGGACGTAACGGGAAACTTAACGGCTCGAGCAGCAGAAATGGATAACAAAATTGAAACGCTAGAGCAAAGGGTAAGAAAAGATTTGGAAGGAATACATAGAGATTTACTGAAATTTGGGCTGAGTTAGTATTACACCGGTTAATAATATACGTACTGGCAGAACTCGAAAGAATTTATGGATACATCCTGGAACAGGATGAAATAATCAGTTCCTTACAACAACACCGAATACACCCCCTCGTAATTGATTCCGAACTTCTAGTAAATATCACAAAAAATCTAACGGGAGGAGAAGGCCTCCCGACTTGGGTTTTTGTAAAAACGAAATAGGCATTAGAGTGTCAATAAATGCATTACAGAGGGAGGAGTTCGAATTATACAGGATATATCCATTGCCCCAACCGGTAGGTGACAATCAACTGACAGTAATAAAACCAGAGTGGGACTTTGTCGCTAATAATTCAGCACACCACTTCGTACATTTTACTATAGCTGAATTTGCTGCAACATGTCGGAATATTAATAACGCAAAAAATGAAATTGTTCGCGTATGCAAACAACTTCACCCCAAATTATTAGTGCCAGGATTAGAAAATTGCGTATTGAGCCGTTTCACTGACCGCTTTCATTCAAGCACTAAAGACAATTGCCAACATCATGTAATAGAAGAAGTACAGAATCACGTGATTCCGTTACAGTCCCGGAATTCATGGCTATATATTTTCAGTCATAGTCAAGAGGTCACCAACTTTTGTAAGCCCCATACGTACAAACAGACTATACAGGGTTTGGGTATCATTAGACTGACCAGAAAATGTTCTTTCATTTTAGGATATCTAGAGATGCCATATTTTGACGAAAAGGAAAAGACGATAGAGAAAAGTGTGGGGTACGTATTCTGGAAATTACCGGTAATGAAACATAACTTTACGGATATTTTAGCTGACTGGAAAATAGAAAGGAATAATTCGAAAAGGGTGCATCACCTGGGACCCGACGAACTCAGACGAGAATTCGACCGACGTAGTAGAACGATCACTAACATACAGGACGAGATTAAGACAGAAAAACGACGACAACAACAAATAGATACGTTGCACAACAATATATTTATCAACTCCATTGTGACCGGAATATCAGTAGGACTAATAATAATATACGTATTGTACAAAATATTTAGATATTGTAAAGGAAATAAAAGTGAAAAACCTCAGGCAAGGAGGGAAATCCAAAAGGAGAAGATGAGGGAAACCCATAAAAGAGGACGAAAAATAGAGATGGGCGAGAGGGAACCACAAGACTTATTTACATATACAACAAATAGTACACCACGACCGACTTAACCACCGCCAACGATTCCCCCAATAAAACGTTTGGATAAAAAACAGCTAAATTCCAAAATTACTCTGGACAAAGAAACAATACCTGTAGATAATAAAAATGGACTAGCTTTTAATACACACGACACTTACACTTCCCCTCATACTCTATCCTTCCGTACATAACATTAATACAATTAACACAGTAAATACAATACAATAAGAAATACAACATTCACTCATACACCTTCCCCACATATATATAAAAAAAAAAGTTTCAAATTAAATGAAAAATAAAAAAAAAAAAAAACAATATATAAATGTAAAATTTTGAAATATAGAATAATTGTAAATTAATTAACAAATTATATTACCAACCAAGAGTCACTAAATAAAAAAAAAAAAAAAAAGAAAAAGGATAAAAAGAGGAAAAAAAACTAATAAAATTTAATAAAAACCTATTAAGTTTTTTTCCGTAGTTGTTTTTTTTATTATTAATGTTATAATTTTATTTTAGTAAACATAACAAATATTTAAATAGAAAGTTTTTTTAAAAAAAAAAAATGAAAAAAAAGAGAATGAAAAAAAGTTAAATAAATTTATATCAGTTTTCTTGCGTACTGTAAAAAAAATATAATTTTATTTATAATTACAAAAAAAAAAAAAATATAAAAAAAAGGAATGAAGTAAAATTATTTTGCTATGTTGTGTTAAAAAAAAAAAAAAATTGTATTAATTAAAAAAAAAAAAAGATTAAAATATTTATTTTTAAATAAAAATTAATTTTATACTATTAAAAAAAATAAAAAAAAATTAGGATTAAATTTAATTAAAAATATCTTTATGTTCTATATTAAAATTTTTATACAATTTATATAAAAAAATAATACACGAATCAACTATACCCCATTGCCCAAGAAAAAAGTCCAATTTTTCAAATTGGTCTTTTTCTTTGGGGATTGGGAGGTGTTGTATAAAATACAAGTCACCCTGACGTTTAATTGTTTGTCCCAAACACGCGTTTAATTATTTGATAATAAATAATTAATAAAATCAAAAAATTATAACTGCAGCGGAAACAGACTTGCTTAATTAGCACTTTTGCTAATTAAGCAAAATCTAATGCACAGGTAATTGAACGAGGGTAATGAGACCTTGATATTTATTCGTGAGAATAAAAATCAAGGTTACGTTTTGCCAACATGGGTTGACTTGAATTTTAAAAAGTTGATAAACAGAGTTGAGTTGATCGTAAATCGTGCTAGAGTTAAGGGGTTTTTTTCATGTCTGTCGGTTATATATTTACGTTTTGCACTAAATAAATAAATGTTAGATGTATAATTAAAGTAAAAATATAATTAATTATAATTAAATAAAGTTATGGCAGTATATAATTAATTATAATTAAATAAAGTTTTATGGCAGTGAAACATGGCTTATATCGAACATCATTACACAGAAGCTACAAGCTTTCATCAAGAAGTGCGTCAGAATCATATGCACAATATTCTGGCCCAACGCCATCAGCAACACGGATCTCTGGAACTTTACCAACGAAGAACCCATACTGAAACAGATAAGACATAGAAAATGGAGGTGGATCGGCCATACCATCAGGAAAAAGCGCGATATCATTACAAGAATGTCGCTAGAGTGGAATCCTCAAGGATCAAGAAGCCGTGGTCGCCCAAAGAACACCTGTTGACGCACGATACTCCAAGACCTGGGAAGATGTAACCTTACATGGGAAAGCGCAAAATCAACAGCAGCAAACCGAGTAAGATGGAGATGCTTTGTGGAAGCCATATGCTCCCAAGAGGGGTAATGAAAAAAAAAATTGATGCTCCTGAACATTGTATATGGTTTCTTAAATAGGCTCATTGGAAACTAAAACTAATATAAGATCAGCTTAGTTTCCGTAAATTTAGAGTCTGTACAGTAAGAGTGTATGTTTATAACATATAGATATTATCCAGAGCTTATTAAATATAATTAAAATAAAATATTAAATAATTTAATGGTACTTTTTAGTAATCTATAAAACAATAATAATGTTAAATAATATTTGTTAGTCACCAAAAAAGTCAGTTCTTAAATAAAAAAAATCTTAAATCTTCACAAAGCAAGTAGAAACCGAATCTTTGTCTATAAAAATCTCGACTCATTCCATTTGAAAATACATATTGCCTTATGCTTATCTTATTCATAAAAATTACATTAAAATTGATATTTGTGGTAAAACTTTAGTTTTATGATCTTTTATAAATTGTAGAAATTATTAAAAATTCTGCCAATAAATATTTTTAAAATAACGTAGAAAGGAATTTTTTTTTTTTAATAAGGATTTGTAAATTAGTTTCTAGTTATAAAATCAATTAAAAGTCATATAAACAGTATAAATTATAGAAAATATATCATATCCTTTGTTATCAAATTATTCATTAAACCCACAATGCATACTTTTCCCGGATAATTTAGTCCTGTTTAAGAATAACAAAAGTTTTAAATTAAAATGTAAATATATAGAATAAAAATCTGCAGCTTTAGTTTTAAGTGTTTCCTAGTTTTAGTCGTAGATTTAAGTTTTATATTTCTTGTTATAGCTAAGGCTAGTAAATCATTGTTTAATCTCCGGACGCAAGATTCTCATAAAATATGTATAAATAAATAATTAATCAACAATTAAAGATTTCTAGAAATGATTTATTGTAAAAAATATAAATTCACAAGACAAATGAAAATATTTCTTGTATATAAAACTACATCATAAGCATAGATTTAAGAAAAAATATTGTTAAAAAAAAGAAAGCCGTTTAATAAAATTCTAAATGCATACTTTTCCCAGATTACCAACCAATAATAAATTTTTTTTTGAAAAACACTTAAAAATATTTATATATCTTTGTTGTAATAAAATGATTATAATTAGTAAATTACTATACTAACCCTAACTTATTTTTTTTCAATTTATTTTTCTTGTCAAAAAAAGACGACAACTTATTAATACATCCGTTTAACCAAGTGGATTCCGAATGGATTCTAAAATGAAGTCTAATACATATATATAGGCGACTATATATATATATATATATATATATATATATATATATATATATATATATATATATATATATGTGTGTGTGTATATGTGTATATATATATATATATATATATATATATATATATATATATATGTACACATATATACACACACAACACACACACACACATATATATATATATATATATATATATATATATATATATATATATATATATATATATATATATATATATAAAAAGTTATAAAAAGACCTTAATAAATTTATTTAATTACATACTCATAATTTTTAAATAACAGTAACTATAATATTCAATTAAGTAAAAGTTTAATTATTCTTACCTTTAAATATCACGCAAAAATTAGCATCATAAAGTGATAGAAAGTCTTGAAAGTTTTACCACATGGATTAAAGGGTTCATAAGGGCATATGTGGTATTATAACTATGTTCAATCAAATATTTAGTATGCCTTATTATTTATTATTCAATTTAATTTTAGAGCTTGAATTAATATTTTTGTGGAAGAGATCGAAGACATAAAAGCTTCAGCAAGCACTCGTCTCTTTTTTAAAGATATTAAATTAATTTCTTTTAGAATATAAAATATTAGTTTTTGAATGACATGTACTCTAAGATCTTTTACAATATCTTTATTTTCAATATTATTTCAGATAATATTATGTGTTTTAAAAGATTTTTTTTTCTATTAAAATTAATAGAAGAACATTATTTATTGACAATAAGAAGCATGCCATTTTGCGAGCACCAATAACTTAAAATGTTAAGCTATTTTGTAAAACTAAGCAGTTAGTGTAATCTTTGATACACAGTTTTATAAAAAAAAATATCAATGAATAATATTTATAAATCATTTATAAATAATGTAAATTTAAGTGGACGAATGTGGCTACATTACGGTACACCTGAGGTGATATTTATGTATAGCACGAAAAAAATTTGTTAAATTAGTGTATATGTAAAACAGTTTAAATTTTCGAATTTTTATAAAAAACAATATAATATATTATTACATATACACAAAACTATCCATTTATCATTTTCTTGATGCCAATTTAAAGTGGTAGAAATTTTTTAAATCTTGAATAAGACATATATATTATGTACATATGACATATCTCATAACCATAGATAACTTCTAACCTTAAGAACGTAAGCCGTGACAATTAAAAACGAGAATGTAAGAATAACATTATAATCTTTGAAATATGCTTATTTAATGAGTCTTTTGATGCTATAATATCCATATGTACCTTTATTTACTTCAAGCCATAATAGCTTTATTTCAAATTCAATTAACCATACCCGCGAATTTTTCATGCATCAGTAAAAAATACATCTATATTGTTTCTAAAAAATGTAGTAATAATAGTTAAAATTAATTTTTCAGCTTTGTCCAGAAAATTACAAAAAAATATATTTAGCTCTCTTTTAAGAGTAAAAGAATTCTTATATAAATAGACTGAGTAACTGAGTTATCTGGAAAAAGCTAAAAAAAATTTTTTTAACTCTATTATGTCTTCATTACTGAATTTCTTTGAATGGTACAGCTACAGATGCCATTCTTCTTCCGGTTATTTGGTTTAACTATAAACAAATAATGTCTGCGGTCAGGGAAAACATATTATATAAATTAATAAGAATATCGAAAAAATATCCACATTTTATAACACATATTTTTTCTCAATTGAAATATTAAAAAAAAAATATTATAAAATGTGTTAAACAACAATTAATATAAACAACAATAATATTTTCTCAAAATTTGCATAATAAAAATACTTATAAATCCATACTACGAAAATAATAAAAAATATATAATATGAATAGAATAATACAAGCTTACGTAACGGCACCTTTACGCAATCCGCAATCCCTTATTTTATTTTCTGAATTCCCATACTCAATACACAAATGCAATAAAATAAGATAAAATGTATTGTAAATAAAATAGATTTAATACGTATATGCACATGATACGTTATCTATAATATAAGATTTTATTTATTGGTTCCATATTTTTTGTTTGTTTCTGTTTACATGATTTCTTTCAACAGCTCAACAATTTTAATATTACTTTGTTAGATACGCAGGATATGGGGTGTAGTTATAAAGTTGAAAATTTATTAGAATGATATGATCCAATTCTAACAAAAGAAAAGTATTAGTTTGTTATTATTGCTATCTTTCCTTATTACTGAGTTGAAATTTTTTATTTCTTGACAAAAATCCGGTTTTCCTAATATAAATATTATGTACTGTTAAAATCAGGGATTTATTTGTACATTATATCTAATATACATATACAATTAGTTGAACAATTAGTTTTATAGCTCGAGCAGAATCAACGCAAAATACATAACGAATACGCAGCCAACGTAAAAAAATATTTATCGAACACAATCAAAAGTAGTTTTGCTGCGATGAAATTTTTCTACGTAACAATATACACTGACAATATTTTTCTACCTGATCTTAATGTGACATTTACCAGCGTTGCTTACGGAAAAAGTTAAAAGTTGGTTAACTTTTTTCTCGAGTCTGCGACGAGGCTGCGTGGGCTGCGTTTGGTATAATCGGTTTCATATATTTTCATATACATTTTAACTTTTTTGACATTTCTTATGTAGGCTGCGTTATGTATTCTGCATTGATTCTGATCGGGCTATTATAGGAAAAATGCAAAATCTTTGGATAGATGGATTTTAAGTTTATATCTACATATATTATGCAATCGCAAAAATTATCAATATACAATTAAATTATCAATATACAATTAAATTATCAATATACAATTAAAAATAAAATATTTTTTTTTTTCAAAATTTTTTTTTTTACCGAAATTGTGAACAAATATTTTTTTCACTGTGTAAAAATATATTTTAAAAAGGCAAAATATAATTTTTTTTGTCGTTGCACAGTAATTGAACACTGTGCATAATCAATATCGAAAAGAAAAATATCGATAACATCCCTTTCCGTTTCTTATATGAAAAAAAACCCCTCAAGCGCAGTATATTTTTACTGTTCATAAAGAATTCTTCAACCGATGATATGAAAATATAAATTTGTCTTTATACTCTTCTTCATACAAATTTCTCACAAAAAAAAATAACTTAATATAATAAAGTTTCTCTTAAAAAAGAGAAATATTAAAATTGTTGTCGTTGCACAGTATTTGAACACTGTGCATAGTCAATATGGAAAAGAAAAATATCGATAAAACCCCCTTCCGTTTCTTATATGAAAAAAAACCCCTCAAGCGCAGTATATTTTTACTGTTCATAAAGAATTCTTCAACCGATGATATGAAAATATAAATTTTCATATCATCATACAAATTTCTCACCAAATTAAAATAACTTAATATAATAAAGTTTCTCTTAAAGGAAAAATACAATTTTTTTGTCGTTGCATAGTATTTGAATATTGTGCATAGTTAATATGGAAAAGAAAAATATCGATATCACCCCCTTCCGTTTCTTATATGAAAAAGAAACCCCTCAAGCACAGTATATTTTTACTGTTCATAAAGAATTCTTCAACCGATGATATGAAAATATAAATTTGTCTTTATACTCTTTCTTCATACAAATTTCTCACCAAATTAAAATAACTTAATATAATAAAGTTTCTCTTAAAAAAGGAAAAATACAATTTTTTTGTCGTTGCACAGTATTTGAATATTGTGCATAGTTAATATGGAAAAGAAAAATATCGATATCACCCCCTTCCGTTTCTTATATGAAAAAGAAACCCCTCAAGCACAGTATCTTTTTACTGCTCATAAAGAATTCTTCAACCGATGATATGAAAATATAAATTTGTCTTTATACTCTTTCTTCATACAAATTTATCAACAAATTAAAATAACTTAATATAATAAAGTTTCTCTCAAAAGGAAAAATATAAATTTTGTTGTCGTTGCACAGTATTTGAACACTGTTAGCTAATATCGAAAAGAAAAATATCGTGGGATACCACGTTAAAAAAAATGCATTGCAAATCCTACCTCCTCGGTTCTTACGACAAAAGACCTTTTTTTTTGTTTTGGGGCACTATTTCCGAAAACTGCACCAGGCGTCAAAATCGTTAGCGCCGGCGCTGGTATGGAGTCATCATCATTGAGTGATAGGTGCCGATCGGGATATCCAATGACGATGGATAATCCATAACGTACGTGGTAGTTCCGATTTACCGAATTATTGCATATGGCCCGTCTCGTTTGGGAACAAACTTAGATGAGATTCTTTTCGATGCATTGCTCAAAACGTGAGTAGTTATCCATACTAGGTCACCAATCTTATATTCCGAGTGTGCGCGTTGTTTCTTGTTCGCTGTTGCATTACATCGGTGTTAGATAGTTGGGAATTTGTGGACATCAATTGGAGTTCGACATTCACGTCCAAATGTCAGAAAATCAGGTGAGTATCCAGTACTTTGACATCGTGCAGAGTTGAGTGAGAATCGAATCGCAGGTAAATGTTGATCCCAAGTTGAATGATCATTTTCCACCAGAATGGCTAATTGAGTTTTCAAGTCACGGTTTTTTCTTTCCACCGGATTGGCTTGAGGATGATACACTGGGGTCTTAGAATGTTGAATCTTCAGGCAATATGTCAAATGTTGCATAATTGCGGAAATAAATTGAGGACCATTGTCGCTAATTAGTCTACGTGGCATTCCAAATCTTAGAAAAACTTCGTTCAGTAGAATCGTTGTACAAATCTCGGCTATAGCTTATTTTAATGCAAATAACTCTACCCATTTGATTGTAGAATCTTCTACTATAAATATCTATTTGTTGCTCTCTTTAGAAATTGGTAGTGGTCCGAATAAATCTATTGAGAGTACCTTAAATCTTTGATTTGTTGCTGTGGTCTGGATGAGTCCAGCTAGCTTTTGAGTCCAGCTGATTTATAACGTTGGAAGGCTACACATTTTTGTACGTATTCTTTGATGTCTTGATGCATGTTCTTCCAATAATATCGTATATTGATTCTGGAAATGATTCTTGGTATACCTAGGTGACCAGCTGAAGCAGAATCATGAAATGCTTTTAAGATCGTTGGTTGTTCGTGTTTCGGGACAACAAGCTGTGCGTCTTCCGCATCTTCAATACACCATTATTCATTAAATATCCTAGCGCAGTCCATTTTATGCATTCGGTTTCATCATTTTCCAATTCCAGAGAATTGATTAATACTTTTATATCAAGATCTTTCAGTTGCAAATGGTACAACTATTATATTGCAAATGGTACAACTATTTTGGTTTTCTTTGCAAATGGTACAACTATTTTGGTTTTCTTCATGTGCCGGAATGTATGGTGGGCAAGATAAAGTGTCGGCAACTACGTTGGTTTTACCAGGAATGTATGTAACTTTTAAGTTGTAAGTCTGGAGATGCAATCCCCATCTTACCAATCTTCGTGTTGGTGATTTCAACGACATCAACCATTTAAGCGGTTGGTGATCTGTCACTAATGTGATTTCAGCCACTTTAATATAACCACGATATTTAGAGATAGGCCAGACAATGGTCAAAGCTTCTTTCTCTGTCGTACAATAGTTTTATTCAGGTTTGGTTAATTATCGACTAGCATCGATTGAATGTCCGTTTGGGCCCTCTCCCTGGACCAAAACAGCTCCTAAAGCGTAGTTGCTGGCATCTGTTTTAAGTATGTATGGAGCCGTTCTCATCAGCTTGCTTTAAAACGGGTGCAGTTGTCAGTGATTGCTTTAATTTATCGAATGCTTGCTGTGTATTGTTTAAATATTTGTATATTTTATTTAAACAGTTTCCAGGTTGATATAATAAAAGACTTCGTACGTTCTGGTTTAAACGTTCCAACTGAACTGAACTTTATTGTATATTCTTATTTTATATAAACCCTTCTTAAAACTAACAAATATTCTTACTTAGCTAAAAGTATTTAATTGTTTCCAAATAATTATTGGAAATTGAGACTTATTGACAAATAGGCGGTCAATCACATTAATAATTCATATTCATCAATAATCAGCGCTTAGTGATTATTAATGAGTATGAATTACAATAAATGCTTAGTGGCCAATATTGCTTAATTAGCAATATTGTAAAATAACCATATGCATTGTTGACACAAGTGGTGGTCGTTTGCTATATATGTTTCAATGAACTTTTACTTAAGTGCGTTGCACCTCACACCACCCCCCTTAAAGAAAAAAAAAAGGAGGAGCGCTGGCCGGGGCTCCTTCTTTAAAGTGCCGTGATTGCCAATCAGTTTTCTATATTTATTTAATTTACAAACTTAATTCTATTTATTTAATTTTATATAGAAACAATATTGTTTAAAATTAATTTTTTTTTTTTTTCAAAGTGAACTATAATTTATCAATAATATAACTAACTATAAACAATAAAAACTCGATAAGAAATAAAAAAAAAAAGTTATCTTTTATTTATATTTTTTTTTTTCCTCTTTAATATTTGCATATTTTATAGTGTGCAACTATCATTTATTATTTTGAATTTATGTCAATTACCAAATTATTTATACTAATATTATAGTTCAAAATATATTATATAATTATTTATTTTTAATAGTAAAAATGAATATAAAACTTATAAACCTAACCTTACGCAACAAATCTTATTTACCAAACGCGTTTGAAACTCTATTTTCTTATATTTATACACATATAATATTTATTTATTTCATATATTTTAGTTTATATATATTTTTCATATTGATAAAATTAATATAAATTCAGTAAAATTACTAATTGCAAAATATATATATATATATATATATATTTTTTTTTTATTTTAAAATATAACAATAGTACGGCTTTACCCGATTTTTCTGGACTATCGTATTTTTACCTTTGTATTTTATTGTACAATTTACTGAATTTTGCGACATGACCTCATATGGTCCAGTATAGGTTGGATCTAATTTTTTTCTCGCTTCATTTTTAAGTAAAACAAAGGACCCTACTTCGAAATTATAATCTTTTGTTTTAAAATTTTGATCATATTTTTGCTTTTTTTCTGTTTTATTTTTTATTAAAATTTGTTTTGCATTGCTATGTGCTACTTGAAATTTATTTTTCAATTCTTTTGCATAATCTTCGTAATTATACATTGGTTCGATATTATTTGTCAAATTTGATGGTAACACGCAATTCCGCCCGTACACCAGTTCATGTGGTGTATACCCCGTTTCCGAATGTACCGATGTATTATAACAGAATACATAATATGGTAACCATGCATCCCAGTCAGAATGGTTTTTTGTCACATATGACCTTAAGTACGCACCCAAGACTTTATGTGTATTTTCAAGAGCACCGATACTCTCGTGATGGTACGCCGTAGACGTTAATTGTTTAATTTTTAACAATTTACAAATGTCTTTAAAAACTTCATTTACAAACTCCGTACCTTGATCTGAGGCAATAACTTTTGGCATCCCATATCTCAATATAAATTGACATACGAGTGCTTTAGCAACTGTATTGGCCTCTTTATTTATTATAGGTATTGCTTCCACGAACTTCGTTAGTTCATCTTGAATTGTTAATATGTATTTATGTCCTTCTAAAGATGTATCTATTGGACCAACAAGATCAATGAAAATTTTCTCAAAACTTGAGTCGGCTGTTGAAGTTATCACTAATGGTTGCCGTTTTTTGTTAATATGCTTATTGCGCTGGCATGAATCGCAATTGTTCACATATGATGTTATGTCTTGTTGCATACCTGTCCAATAATACTTTTTCTTAATGTTCCTAATCATGCGATTTATTCCCGCATGTCCGCTAGTTGGTAAAATATGATAATCATTCATAATTATTTTTTTTATATTTGGGTCTGTAATTTTTTTCAACTTTTCAATAATCTCTACTATAATGCCAGTTGGCTTAAATAATTCTTTTATATATCTTTTATATATTGTTTCAGGGCGCCCCTTTATGAGTTTCATACACTCTTCTTTAGTAATAAATAACTTTTTAATTTTTAATGGATCCATGACTAAACGTACATCCCTCAACAACATTTTGTCAAATGATGCTGATCGAGTAATAGTACTAGTATCATATCCAAATTTCAATAAAACACAATTTTTATCAGGAATATAGGCCACACTTTTATATGGACCTGTTACCATATTTAGACCCTTAAATTCTATATTTCCTACTATTTCTTTAACAAATTTAATTTCTACCATTTTTAACCCATCTGTTGGAGGTGTAAGAAGTTTCTTTATCATTTTATTATCGTCAATGTTATCTGTATTTTTATTTTTGGTTTTGTATCGCGTTACAACACATATTTGCATTTCTTTCAGCTCTGAATTTTCAATTTGAATTCGACTTAAAGCATCTGCTGTAGCATTTTCTTTACCTTGCGTATATATTACCGTAAAATTATATTCTTCAAGTAGCAACCGAAATTTAGTCAGCCTACTAGATGGCTCTTTTAAACTAAAAAGATATACCAACGGCCTATGATCTGTTAAGATTTTAAAATGTCGGCCAAATAAATATGGTCTGTAATGCTTGACTGACCATACAATAGCGAGTAATTCTTTCTCAATAGTGGAGTAATTTTTTTCCGCCTTATTTAATGCCCTACTAGCATATGCGATCGGTCGGTCATCATAATTTGATAAAACCGCGCCTATTGCATACCCAGATGCGTCCGTTCTCAAGATGAAATCTTCATCAAAATTCGGAAATTGGAGCATTTCTGGCCTTGTTAGTAATTTTCTAAGTATTTCAAAAGCGGTTACGCAATCTTTGTTGAATTCGAAAGGTACGTCTTTGCGTAATAATTTGTTTAAAGGTAAAGTTATATCAGCAAAATTTTGTATAAATTTTCGGTAATAGTTTGCAAAAGCTACGAATCGCCTTACTTCATCAGCGTTCGTAGGTTGAGGATAATTTCTCATTACTTCAGATTTTGTTGGATCAGGTAATATACCTTTATCCGAAATTAAATGCCCTAAATACAAAACTTCATTTTTTAAAAATGAGCATTTGCCAGGATGAATTTTTAAGTTGACTTCTCGAAGCCGTTCAAATACTTCCATTAAATTTTTGTTATGCTCTCTAAGATTTTTGCCAAATACTATGATATCATCAAGGTACACAAAGCAACTTGAATACGTTAATCCACTCATAGCAATTGACATCATCCGAGAGAATGCACTGGGTGAAGTTTTCAAACCCATTGGTAGACGTGTTAAATGGTAATGACCGTTTTCAGTTGAGAAGGCAGTAAGAGGCTTACTATGGTCATCCAATTCCATTTGGTAATAACCTTGGCTTAAATCTAAGCACGAAAAATATACTGCCCCGCCTAACAGGTCATAAATATCAGTAATATTGGGTAATGGGAATTTATCATCTTCTATGACGTCATTTAGTCCTCGGTAGTCAATTACTAAACGTAACTTTTGTAATCCAGTAACTGGATCCTTTTTCTTGGGTACTACCAGTATCGGGGAGTTCCAGGGCGACATAGAAGGTTCCGCTATATTATCTTGAACCATTTTATTTACTTGATTTTTTATTTCCTGTTTTTGCGCATGGGGTAACCGATAAGGTTTTTTATACTTGGGTGTAGTTCCCGGTTTTAAATTAATTTGCGCTTTAGAAATGGTTGTAAACGTTAAGTTATCACCATCGAGATGAAAAATATCATTGAATTTAGTACATAATATTAATTATTTCTTGTTTTTCTTCTGAATTCAAATTATCAGTATTTATTTCATTAAGTACCCTGTCTATTCTATTTGGCTGATTAGCTTTTATTTCGCTATACCTAAAAACATAATATTCAGAAGCCGGCAACGATTTTGGCTCATACCAGTTTAACGTAACCTTTTCCGTTCTGGTATTAAGGATTTTCACCGGTATTTTCCCGTTTACGGCTTTTGATACCGATCCGGCCATAAAAACTCCATCACACAATTCTTGTGGATGAAATATTCGATCATCAGAGTATATGGTGTCTATAAAATATGTGCTCTCACAACGAGCAGGTAATGACAAAGATTTTGATTCTTCTTGGTTTATCAAGGGTAATTTTATTAAATAATTTTTAATTTTACATTTTACAATAGATTTTTCTAAATCAATAATTGCATCAACATCTCTAAGAAAATCCGCCCCAATAATTCCATCCACCGGAAAGGTATCTTCTACTATATGAAATTGATACCATTTCTTAAAATTTTCAAAATTTAACTGAATTTCTTTTGTGCCTAACGTTTCCCTAGATCCCGATATACCATTTATTGTAATCTGGTTATGTGTGCTTAACATGTCATCTACTAAAAATTTTCTTTTTATTAGGCATATTGATGCCCCTGTATCTATTAATAATTTTATACTTTTATTTTCTTTTCCTATTCCAATTTCTACATACATTCCCCTTGATACATTACCCACGTAGACACTCTGTATTATCTTATTTTCGTAATTTTTGCCTATTCCTCCCCTCCCGAAAGATTGGCATCCCTTTCGGTGGGCTGAGAGTTTCCCTCTTCGATTGTATATACTCTATTATTTTGCCTATTTGGTAACCTAGTGTTATCTGCCCTATGTTGTGGGTTATAATTACCTGTATTGTAATTACTTCTATTATTATAACTACCATTATGACCTCTAAAGTTCGTACCACGCGAATTTCCTCTAATATTTGTGTTATTTTGTACTACATTCCTGTTAAAACCTGGGTTTTGGCTATTCCTATTAAAATTTATATTTTGATTATTCCTTTTAAAATTTATATTCTGATTATTTCTTGAATTCCCCCTATAATTCTGATTAAATCTTTGGTTATTCAAATTATTATGATTTCTTACGAAGTTATTCGGAGTATTATAAGTATTTGGACGATTGTAGTTATTCGTAATTCCGTTGTATTGATTATTGTTATTCGGTTTAAAATTCTTATTTGAATTCCTGTTTTCCACATAATACCAATTTTCTGGTTTAGTTTCCAGACTGCCATCAATTTCTAATAGGTGTTTAATGGCCTCTTGGAATTTCGTATGACGAGCGCTGATAAGAATAATTTTATATTTTTCTTGAACGCCATTTTTAGGGAAAGCTAAACCTCTCCTTTCGTTGGATTCTACCAAGGCCTGACGACTATGCTCTCCCTGAGTCGTTACCTCTAAATCTATCATTTTTGTCACCAAATTTTCTATTTCAGTAACATATTCTCGCATTGTTCTGTTGCCTTGTTTTGCCCTACTTAACCTTGCCTGGATTGATTCTAGCGTTTCTTTCGGTCCACACTTCTCTATCAACAGCTTTTTCAAACCTATTAATGTAGTTGGTTTACTTGAACCTAATTCTGTCAAGGCTCGTCCCTGTATCTTACACTTTAATAGAAAATTAATTAAAGTTCCTTTACTCTGTTCCACTAGTGTATCATGGTAAAATTCAATTGTATTGAGGAAATCTCTTAATTCTTCACTTCGTTTCTCCTCATTTGCTGCATTAAAAATTGGCAACTTCTGTCCGGTACTAAAATCAAAGGTAGCCATTTCGTTTTGATTAATTATATTATTCTGTAAATTTCTGATTTCTGCTTTTTCTTCTACTTCGTTAAATAATTGTCCAATATTATTAGTTATTTCTCCTTCTTCGTGTTGTAATATTTTTGTTACTTCTTCTATATCTCTTTTATCTTCTCTTTTCTCTTCTATATCGTCGTCTATACTATCCTTTATCCTAGCTAATGCTTCGTCTCTGTATTTTTCTATTCTTGCTGCAATATTTTTCGCTTCAATATTGTCTAGTTCGCTTAATTTTAATTTACCTAACTCCTTAACAATATTTTTATATTGTGTATTTAAACTTTGTACATTAATTATTTTCTCCTGCGCTCTCCCCCTCGTTCTTCTTCTATTTGGCCCGTCCTTTCTTAAATTCGTTAATATCTTACATATATTTTGACATAGCTCTGTTAGATCCTTAATAAGTTCCTTTGCACTCATTATTTTGTAGCATTATTTATATTTGTCTTTTTATCCTTTTATATTTTTTTTTCGAAGATTAAAAGTAATACTATTGAGCAACCCTAAATTTTTATACAATTTTGATCTACCCCAATTCTAACAAACTAAATCTAATACTACTTTAAAACAAATTCTAAACTTCTTTATATATTTTTCTTCTAATTTAAAATTATTCCACTAATCTAAAAAAACATAACACTCACCAAAAGCTATTTATAATTATGTACTTTAAAATAATTTCCCGAACTAATCATCATACAATAAACTCTCAAAAGTAAAATATCTCTACTGCACATATATAAATATCAACTTCAAATATAACTTCAAATTTTCATGCCTTTTTAATTGCGATTACTAAAAAAAAAAAATTTTCTAAGAAAAACAGACATGTATATGGAATAATATTTGTTGAAAAATCATTAAAAATAACACCTAATTATTAATGCTTTTTCTGTGTGTCGTCTAAAATAGCATAAATTTATATATTCTTAACAGGGTATTTTGAATTATACGTAATTATTTCCATTGAAAAATCAAAAATTAAATCATTTCAACACTAAACAAAACAAAAAAAAAAAAAAAAACATAGAAATACAATGTGTCGTATACTAATTTACAATGACAAAGACATTCTTTAATATTATCCAATTCAGGATCACTGAATTAAAACAAGGTCCGGCATAATCCTTTGTTTTTTAAATTTATATAAAAAAAATTCTCTAACCAAAAAAATATATTTTATTTTTCGAAATATACATTTCTCGCTTTTACAATTATTCCTGTTTTACTTTCACTTTTTTTAAATTATTTTCAGACAAATCTGTTTATAATATTAAATAAAAACATTCTTTAAAACATAAAATGATGATACTGATATCAATTAGTTAATTTTTTTTCAAAAAGTAATAATTAAATATATATATTTTATTGTGGTTATATTTTCATAAAAAAAATAATATAATTTCATTTAATAAAATTTTCTATTCAGTTTTTCATTTATTCAAATATAACTTTAAGATAATTTTATAATTTTAAGGCAATTTTAATTTATTAAAACAATTCAATATAGTTTATTTATTTTCTGAATAGTTTAGCAAATATATAATATATAAAAAAAATTCAATATAGTTTTATTTATTTTTCTGAATAGTTAAGTAAATACATAATATAAATTTTTCGAACTTATCTTTTTTTTTTTTTTAGACTGAATAGCTCACTGTTCTTTTTGAAGGTCTCTCTAGGTGGTTTACAACATCTCCGATGAACTTTCTTTTCAGGTGGTTAATTCCTAACCAAGCCAACAATATGATGATAGAAGTTATGAACATCATTAATAAAACAATTGCTGTGTAATGATCTCCTGGTGTTTGTTGTGGTGTGAATGATGCGATTTGTGGTCCAGTATTGACCGTAGTTTGTTCCTTGGACTGGCCTTTTCCCATTTCTTTTTTTTTTTTTTGTTAAAATTTTCACTTATGGTTTTTCTTTTCTTTTTTTTTCTGTTTTTAGAACACTTATAGTTTTTTTTTCCCTTTTTAAGTTAATGTTTGCAAATGTGTATATAAAATTTTATATAAACGCACGATACAAATGTACAATTTTTATATGTATGCACAATTAAATTTTATACAATTTTTTTTTTTTTTTTTTTTTTAAAAAAATTCTAACTTTAGATTTGAAACACTACTTAATTTTCTTTAAAACTTTTATATTTTTTTTTTTTTTTTTTTTTTAAAATTCTATCAACCTGGCAGGATCGCCATGTATTGTTTAAATATTTGTATATTTTATTTAAACAGTTTCCAGGTTGATATAATAAAAGACTTCGTACGTTCTGGTTTAAACGTTCCAACTGAACTGAACTTTATTGTATATTCTTATTTTATATAAACCCTTCTTAAAACTAACAAATATTCTTACTTAGCTAAAAGTATTTAATTGTTTCCAAATAATTATTGGAAATTGAGACTTATTGACAAATAGGCGGTCAATCACATTAATAATTCATATTCATCAATAATCAGCGCTTAGTGATTATTAATGAGTATGAATTACAATAAATGCTTAGTGGCCAATATTGCTTAATTAGCAATATTGTAAAATAACCATATGCATTGTTGACACAAGTGGTGGTCGTTTGCTATATATGTTTCAATGAACTTTTACTTAAGTGCGTTGCACCTCACAGCTGCTTGTTGTTAGACCAATTCCAAATAACGTTTTTCTTAGTGAGATTACTTTATGGTCGTGGTATATCGGCAAATTTTTCAATGAAGCGTCTGTACCATGAACATGTTTGTAGATATGACATTAATTCTTTTATATTACGTGGAGCGGGCAAATTTACAATAGCCTCGGTTTTCCCAGTAATTGTTAAAATGTGTCCTAAGTATTTTACTTCAGTACAGCAGAATCGACTTTCCCGGCGGTTAACACTTAGGTTATACAGACTAAGTTGTTTAAATATTTCATCTAAATCATTTAAGTGTTGTTCAAACGTTTCTGTGCACACAATGATGTCATCTAAATATATTAACATGTTGAAGTGACGAAGTGATGAACGAAACTTGTCCATAAGACGTTGAAAAGTTGCGGGTGCATTACGTAATCCAAATGGCATTCTTAAGAATTGGTAAGTGCCAAATGGTGTTATGAAAGCAGTTTTATTTTTATCGTCTTCAGCCATTTTTATTTGCCAATAACCACTTTGGAGATCAAGGGTGGTCATATATCGAGTACTTTTTGCTGAATGTAGTAAATCGTCTATGCGGGGCATAGGGTATCGATCTGGTGTTGTAATTT
This sequence comes from Rhamphomyia laevipes, assembly GCA_963920725.1. Lineage (NCBI taxonomy): Eukaryota > Metazoa > Arthropoda > Insecta > Diptera > Empididae > Rhamphomyia > Rhamphomyia laevipes. Next base: position 112,635,232 of record OY987255.1, read on the forward strand.
TGTTGAGTTAGCGATAGTCAAAACATACGCGAGTGCCACCATCTCGTTTCGGAATTATGACTACTGGCGCTGCCCAAGTTGACTCGCTTTCTTCGATAATATAATTATTAAGCACCTGGGTTAGTTCGGCTTGTAAAATCGTTATCTTAGCTGGAGGCAGTCTGTACGGTGCGTTGGCGATTAATACATGTGTTCCGATATTAATATGATGTTCTGCGTGAGTTGTTGCTGGCCCACAATCTCGGAATAGGTTCTGAAAATGTTTTATTAACTTATTTAGTTCACCATGTTGATTTGTGTTTAAATTCTGACTTTCATCTACACGTAATTCGATTTCCACGGTGTTTCATTCAAAATCTTCTCGTGATTCTTTGGATGCACTGGTAGATGGATTTTGAGACAGCGGATTATGGACCGATATGGTAAGTAATTCATCTGCTCAATAAATGGCGATAGGTTAGGTTAAGAAGGGTGCGTGAAGATACAAGTTCAACACGCACCACGAGAGATCTCGATGGATCCATTGTGGTCCCTATGCAAGGTTCAAAAGCTAAGCACCAATCCTATCAAAAATTCTACTTACCTTTATGAAGAGAATAGTTCTCCATAAAGATAGTGTTGAAAGAGATATCCAACCGCGCAGTACGTCACGTCCGAAGCATTGATACCTGACGCGCGCAAGTCTTTCACAATCACACACTAGATGTTCCAGTGTGGGTTCTATAGTTTCATCCCCACAGCGGCATAAGCTGTCCATGGGAATTCCAAGGTGAGTACCGTGTTTACCGATCCAACAGTGACCAGTAAGGAGACCAATCAGTTTCCTACCGATATTTCTATCTGTGGATAGAACGATCTCGGATTTCTTCTTGGATAGGCGCGGCCAGCATAGTTTGGTTTGACGACACTGAGGATATTGGTCCCAAGTATCGTTGACAATATTGTACACCGCCAAATCGATAGATAATTTTGCAGATTCAATTGGACAGCTAACTTGCGTGGAAATATGCTCGAGAGATATTTCAACGCCTTTCCGAGCAAGTGAATCAGCATTCTCATTTCCCTCAATGCCGTGGTGTCCTGGAACCCAGCATATTCTCACCCGATGCCTTTATGCCAATTGATTGAGCAACCCTTGGCACTGTCGTACCAATCTAGATTTCGTTAAATAGGATCCAACTGCTTTGATAGCAGCTTGGCTATCCACATATATAGATATTCTGTGGGCGTTCAGGTTCCTATCAAGCAGCTTTTGCGCAGCTTTCAGAATAGCTAAGATCTCAGCCTGAAAAATACTCGAATTATCGGGTAACCGGTATGATTCACCGAGATCTAGGTCAAGCGAGTATACATCCGCTCCAGTTCCTGCTTCCATTTTCGACCCATCCTTATAAACAGCCACCTCGGAGCTTGTCGTGACACTATTGCAGTCCCACTGTTCTCTCCGAGGTTATGCTATCTTATAGGACAGGTCAAAATTGAAAGCTGGAGTTACATAATCAGTAAGGTTGGGTAGCGCCGACGCCATGGTGTCGACTAGTATCCTACCGTGTCCTTTTCTAGATAATTTCCATTGCCCAGACTCTCTTAGTCTGAGGGCACTTTTAATTGCCATGGATTTAACATACAATTCTATCGGAAGTATATGGAGTATCATTTCTAGAGCTCTAGTGGCCGTAGTTCTGATGGCTCCAGTGATTCCCATACAGACCATTCTTTGTATTTTCGTCATATGCGCGAGATTCGACTTAATTTCCAGGGCATGCCACCATACTAACGAACCATAAGTAAGAACAGGTCTTATTACGGACGTATACATCCAGTGGACAATTCTTGGAGTGAGTCCCCACGTTTTCCCTATCATTTTCTTACATGCGAAGTAAGCATTAGAGGCCTTCTTTGCTCTGTCCGCGATAGTATGTTTCCAGTTCAACTTGGGATCTAGAAACAGTCCCAGATATTTGGCACCTGCCGACAAGGGAAGAGATACACCATTTAGGCATGGATGCCTAAACAGTTTCGCCCTTTTCTTTGTGAAAAGCACAAGTTCTGTCTTTTGTGGATTAATGTTTAATCCACATTTCTTGGTCCATTTTCCTAGAGTCTTTAGTCCAGACTCTAAGATGTCGCTTAATGTATCTAGAAATTTTCCACACACAAAAATTGCTATATCGTCCGCGTATGCAACTACCTTTACGCCTAAGCCCGGCAGCGCCTGCTGAATTTCGTCAACCACCAGAAGCCAAAGAAGTGGGGATAAAACCCCACCCTGAGGAGTGCCTCTGGTGGTGGTTATTTTTATCTTCCCTGTTCCCAAGGACGAATTAACAGTTCTCGACCGAAGCATTGATGCAATCCATCTTGTCACGAATGGATTAATATCCATTCTTGAAAGAGAGTTCTCGATTGCATCCATCCTCACATTATTGAAGGCACCCTCAATATCAAGGAACGCTGCCAAGGTATATTCTTTAAGTAGGAGAGATTGTTCCACCGTGGAAACTACCTCGGGTAAGGCCGTCTCCACCGATTTTCCTTTAACATAAGCGTGCTGAGCACTCGAAAGATTTTTCTTTTCTAGAACTGTTCTAAGATGGTAATCCATTAGTAATTCCATTGTTTTCAGCAAAAACGATGGAAGACTAATGGGTATGTAGTCCTTAGGCGTGGTATGACTTGGCTTACCTGCCTTAGGAATAAAGGTAACTCTAACTTCTTGCCACAATTTCGAAATATGTCCCAAAATTAAGCAACTTTTAAAGATCCTCACTAGAGAAGGACCAATTAGTGGCATGGTCTTTCGTAGCATGATTGGCACCACACCATCAGGCCCCGGTGACTAATAGGGGGAGAACGACATAATAGCGTGCTTTACTTTTTCCAAAGTCACGATATGTGACGGAAAATCATTTTCCAAGTTCAGAGTAGTCGCTTGTGGGTTATCGTTCCTAGTTTGCGTGATACTCCCTGGAAAATGAGTCTTTATCAGCAAATCAGGACTTTCTTGACTGATTTCCGTCCAAGTTCCGTCATCTTTTTGAAGATAACCTGGCACTTCAGGATCCTTCGCTAAGATTTTCCGCAACCTAGAAGCTTCGTTCATATTTTCAATATCCTCACAGAGACGTCTCCATGAGCTTCGTTTAGCGTGGCCAAGTGATGATTTAAATTGTTTTTGACTGAGACGATATTCGTCCCAGTCTGTTTCTGTATTAGTTCGCTTCGCTTTTTTAAAAAGCCGTCTTGCCTTCGTTCTCAGAATCTTGAGGTCTTTGGACCACCACTTTGCGGATTTATTTGAGACAGGGCAGGACGATTCGTACGCTTTCGTAAATATTTTCGTTAAACCTTCAAGTTCCTCGTCAATATCTGACGCGTGACTTAATACGCCTCTAACAGGGGTCTTAATTTCATCGCCAACTGTTTTGACAAAGTTATTCCAGTTGGTTCTTTTAATGTTCTTAAAAAGGGTTCCTTGATGTAAGCTTAAGTTTACATCAAAGAGGATAATTCTATGGTCAGAAAAAGATTCTAGATCCGAAACTAACCAATTTTCTACCTTAAATTTGGCCGAGTCTGATATTAGAGTAATATCTAAGACTTCTCTCTTACTTCTAATGACAAAAGTAGGTTTGACACCTTTGTTACATATTAGTAGGTTAGTAGTGCATAGAAATCCAAATAAAGACTCACCCCTTGCATTTGTATCTGTGCTGGCCAATTGTGAGTGATGAGCATTAGCATCGCACCCTACAATTATATCCAGTTTAGCATCTTTAGCCATCCTAATCAGGTTTATGAACCCGATTGGAGGTGGTGGTTCATCACAGTCCGATGCGAAGTATGCAGACGTGAAGATAAGATTGTTACCTTCAGTCCCCTCGCATCTTATCGTTTTCTGGTCTCCATTGCTTAAATTAGTCAATAGAAACATATTAATATTCTTTTTAGCTAAAATACAAGTTCTAATCTTACCTATGTCTGAATAAAACAACCTGTATTCTGATGTTTTTAAACCCTGGATCTTGTTGTTGTTGATCCATGGTTCTTGTAGCAGGGCTAAATCTATCTGCTTGTCCAACAGTACACGCAGCAGGTTGGCTGATGCAGCCTTGCAATGATGAAGATTAATTTGAATAACCTTCATCATTTCTTCTCTATACTATCTTCTACTATTTCTATTTGTGGCACCTTCACAGTGATAAAGCCACAACCTAGAAATAGCTTAAACATTCTTTCTTTGAGGGATGGAATCGCCTCTCGGTCCCACGATAAAAGGAAGCGTTGCCCTCCTTTTACCGGTAGATCTTTCCTTTCTATAGCAAGTCCAGCCATCGGAACTCCTGAATTTTGCTTTCTCAGCAATTCGAGGATCTTATGGTCCTCGTAGACAGGGTCCGGTATAAAAACCCAGGTCTGTGGTTTGACAAGCGTAGAGCGTGGCACCACGTCAAACCGAGCTCCTGCCCACAATTTACCTATCTGGGAGGTATAACACTCGAGCCTCTTGCGTGTAGATGCATTCTTGCAGACCATGGTCCGCACCCCTTTGTACCAGCCTCTCGCAAGGATAGTAAATGAATCTACTTCCGTGAAGCTTGTTGGGTCTGCAATGAGATGGTCAGTTATTGCAGCTTCCACCAACAACCACCGTTCCGGCGAGATCTTGTGATCTGGGACACTCAGATCTCTAACTGCTACATGTAACTTGTCTAGGGCAACTATTGGTGCTCTGGACAAATTTCGTGGTCTTTTCGGTTCATTTTTCTCTTCGTCTAGTGACCGGATTCTCTTTTTCTGAGTCATCTCGGCAGAACTTTGTCCGGCGGGGGGATGTTCAGCTAGAAAAGTCCTCGCCCACTCGAGCCTTTTCTTTTCTTCAGGTTTCAAGTCTGTCGGATTCTTGGATCCAAAAGACTTAATTGCTCTTCTAGACAGCTTTCGATTATTTCGAATTCGTTCCGCCTTGGTGCGCTTTCTAACCACTTCTTTAAACGGTGCATTATTTACTAACGCACCATCTATCGAAGTAGTTTTAGCAGTCACACCACTGCGAACTTCATTCTCATTTCGAATGGTTGCAACAATGTTCTCCGAGGATGTAGAAATAAATTCCACAGCCTTTGACATCGCTGAAACCGCCGTAACGTTGAGATCGTCAGCTTCTTCTAGTAGTTCGTCCTCCTCAAAATCGTCCGAATCAATGTTGATCCGGTCAATATCTAGTTGAGAGCTTATGGTCTCAACTTAGTGTGAGGGTGACGAAGGATTTTCGGATACGGTAGGGGATACAGATAAGGAAGACGGTTTTAAAAACAATGAAGATTTCTCTTCAGCGGATAATAGTTTGGATGGGGTAGAGATAGAGGGTACGGACAGGAAGGACGACATTAAACATGGTGAGGAATTTTCCTCAACGGATTTTTTCTTTTTATTTTTGAAATTGTTGCTCATTTTTGAACCCACGAGCATGGCGAGAAAGAAGGGTCAGCAACCGCAGAGCTCCCTTGCGGAAGTAAGGCTGGTTACCGTAGGGGGTCGCCTGGTACCCTACGGAGATCGCTTGCGATACCACTTTTATACACCTGGTACCATGCAGCCATCAGCACGATGCTTGCACCTTGGCTTGAGTGTTTTTGAATCTCTTTAGTCTGGCAACTCCTCCTAGGCCAATTCGGCATGGTTGGACCTACCGGTAGCAAGCTACCGCCGACACGCGCCCTAGGATTCATCGATCCGCGCAAACCCCTCCGCCACGTTAAGGCAGAGATGCTGATGTATCCATTGGTGTGTATGTAGCAGTTGCTAATAACCTCGCTGGTGTTTTTCTTAACAGCGTTATTGGTAGTATTGGTTCTACAAACAACCTTAGCGGTGATGGCGTTTGTAGTGACTTTGGTGCTTCGTTTACTGTTGGCAATGCTCGTAATGATTGGAAGTAGTTGAATTTCTTAGTAGGCTGGTAAACGAAATACCAATATCGTTGTGCCATGTTCATGATAATTCCGGATTTTTCAGAAAATCTATGCCAAGGAGAGTCCTATTATCTTGAGCACCAGGAATTGAAATAAATCTGCCAATTCGGCATGGTTGGACCTACCGGTAGCAAGCTACCGCCGACACGCGCCCTAGGATTCATCGATGCGCGCAAACCCCTCCGCCACGTTAAGGCGGAGATGCTGATGTATCCATTGGTGTGTATGTAGCAGTTGCTAATAACCTCGCTGGTGTTTTTCTTAACAGCGTTATTGGTAGTATTGGTTCTACAAACAACCTTAGCGGTGATGGCGTTTGTAGTGACTTTGGTGCTTCGTTTACTGTTGGCAATGCTCGTAATGATTGGAAGTAGTTGAATTTCTTAGTAGGCAGGTACACGAAATACCAATATCGTTGTGCCATGTTCATGATAATTCCGGATTTTTCCAGAAAATCTATGCCAAGGAGAGTCCTATTATCTTGAGCACCAGGAATTGAAATAAATCTGCAACTTTTCAATTTATTACCAATCATAATGTTGACTCTGGTGGTTTCGACTTCTATTTTTCTTGTAATGCCATCTGCTAATCTAATATCTGCTGTTGCTATTGTGAACTGGCAACCTTTTTTTAACATATGTATGTTCATATAATTTGTAGCTGGCTACACTTCTAGTTCTAGCAGCAGTGTCCAGGTAGGCCATTCCTTCTGCTCCTAATATTAAAATGGATATTATTGGTATTTGACCACCAATGGAAGTAGTAAGAGCTAGGCCGGTTCTGGATCAAATTTTGTTTGGTTGCATATTTCTAGGTGTTTTTTTTTAAAATATAATTTATGTGTGATGATTTTTTTGATTGTGAATTAATTTTTATTGCATATTTTTAGGTGTTTTTTTTGTTCGGAAATGGTTTGTTTTGTATAGGATTTTAAGGGTGTCTGAATATATGTATAAAATCATTACGTGAATAATTTATGAGTTTTATTGTTAATTGAGCTGGTACGCTGACGTCGTTTGAAGATATTCAAACAATTGCTGAGTTCGATCTTGATGATGAATCATCATTTTCATTAGAAAATATAAATAAGTTTTTATATGAATATAATGATTTTGTATTTGAGGAATTTAAAGAAAAATTAAAAAATTATCAAAAATTATTAAGAATATTATCCAATTATGATGAAATGAAACTATCAATACATGGATATCACTTCTCTCGCTGTTTGTGGTCTTCTGATAATGCTACAACCAGTCCTGATATAAATTAGAACGATTATTGGGAATTGTGAAATAATCTAATTTTAGTGAATAAAAGAAATATGTTTTTTATTTTAGAATTTCTGTTTTATTTATCCATGAGTTATGTTGACTTGAAAAACCAAGCCATTTTACAAATACTTTATCCTTATTTATTTTTTTAAAAAAATCAATCAAATACATGTTATTATTTTTTACATTATTTAGTTCTAGTTCATAAAATCCTCCTTCAATAGGTTGACCCTGATAATCTTCAAGTAAGTATGTTATAGGATTTGTATTTTGAATTTTACGTATTTTAAAAATTTCTGTTGTCCAATTTGGTGTGTAACCTTTTTCAAAAACATGTTTCTATTTACTTATGCGGACATTATCTCCAATTTCATATTTGCCTGCTGTAAATTGTTTTATATGTGAATACACAGTTGAGAGTAAATATTTAGAATTTTCTTTTGTAACATCATACGGTCGCATTTTTATTGTTCTATGCTTTTTATGATTATATTCATTAATTAGTTGGTTTAATATATGAATCCATTTATAAGAACCATTCAAACTAAAGTTTTTCCACATCATATTTTTTAAAGTTCTATTAAAACGTTCAACTATTGATGCTTTTAAAGAACTATATGTAGAGTAGTGATTTATATATATTTTTTGTATTAAATCTTAAAATATTTTATTAAAGAATTCATTTCCATCATCTGTTTGAAGATTATCAGGTTTTCTTCCAATTTTGAATATTGTATTCATTGCTACAATATTGAATATTGTATTGTTACTTCTTTACCAGTTTTGTATTTAATTGGAATTGCCCAAGCAAATTTTGAAAATGTATAAATTACTGTTAAAAGATATCGATAATTTTTATTAAATTTCGCATATGCACCCATTTCAACCAAATCCGCTTGCCAAAGATCATCAAAACCTTTAATAATAATACGTCGTCTGTGAAAGTTTTTTCGAGCTGGTCTATATGTAATTTGTTAACTACATCATTCTTATACTCATTTTGATGTAAAATGATTATTATACTATTCGATTTTTTGTTTATATACATATTTTGATGAACTTCACTCATACTTTGGTTTAGTATTAACTTTAAAAGGTTTAGTAACAATTGTATTTTCAACCTTTCTTGAATCTGCTATTGTTTTTATATGATTAAATACAAAAGTTTCAAATGTAACATATTTTTTGTTCCTTTTGTAAAACTTCTAATACAAACTTAACCTTTTTTTCAATTATATCATCAGTATAACCCTTTGTTGAAGCATCATTTTTGCGAATTGTATAATATTAGCCTTTTTATTGTATAATATTAGCCTCTCCTCACCCAAAATACTAATAATTTCATTATTATGATTATTATGACCAGCTTTTTGACAACCTAATAACAACTGCAATCTATCAACTAATTCATTTGGATCATCCCAGTAAACATAATCAAGCTTTCTTTTAGAAACTTCCATCATAAGACCCCTACCTAATGCTGTTGATGTTGATGATATCTTACGAGTATTATACTGATGTGGAAATAATTTTTTAATTATTAAATTATGTATATTACCACTATATCCTCGCATTTGTTGATTTGAATCATATACACGTCCACGTCTATGATGTGCATTACTTTCTGTTAATATTTTTTCTGTTAATATTTTTTTATATGTGGAGACTTACCATCAGTATATATAGTTGTATCTGGATTTTTCATAAATATTAACTCTTGCAATCCAATTGTGCTCTTAATATGAAGTTTTATCAATAATTATTTCATTTTGTTTTACTACTATTTGTTTATTACCAATTTTCCATTCAGCAGAACTTTGATCAAAATATGGTCCAAAAGTTGAATTAAAAATTTTCGGTATAGAAGTAGTAGATTCAAATATTTTAGTATATTTTGATATAGTATTAGGTTTCTCAATTAAATGTTTTATAGGTGTTGGGGATAATAAATGTTTTCATGTAAATTTATTAGGAGTAGATGAATGAAATAAAGTTTTCGATTCATCCACACTATCATAATCATCAGAATCAGTTTTGTTTGATTGTCTTATACTAGAAACATCATCATACAAGTTTATATTAAAAATAATGATCAATTAATAATAGGAAATATTAAATGCTTTGAAAAGAGAATAGAAAATGAATTTAAAAAGAATTCTGAAAAATATGAAATTTTAATACATGGATTTGATGGTTTAACTACTGAAAAAATTGCAGCTGACAGAATCAAAGTGAAAATGACTGAAAAGAAAATTAATGATAAACTTAATAGTTTTGAAGAAAAAATTAATAATATGGAAAATAATGTTTGTAAAAAGCTTGATGAAATAAAAAAGAATCCGTCTATAAATTTAATTCATAACTTGACAAATGTTCCATAATTTGAAATGTAAAATTAATGATATTTCGGATAAGCTAATACAATTTGTTTCAGTCTCTACACCCACATCATCATCGTCATCGGTGAATTCGGAGAAATATGATGAACTAGAATGTATTTTAAATAAAATCTCAAGCGATATAATGTCGTCAAAATTAAACGTTGAGAAAATTTTTGAAGAGTGTAATATAACAAACTCAAAATTAGAGCCTGCAATTTCATTGTAATCAAATAATGTTGAGAAAATACTTTCTACCACTGTTTATGATGAATTACTTCAGCATGAAAGCAATACTAATTCTACAACGATTGAGCTAGATACTCCACCCGGTCCAGAGAAGAAGAACAAAAATAAAAATAAAAAGAAAATTAAGAAGAAGAATTTGAAAAAAAAAATGAAACAAATATTAAAGTTAATACTGCTGTTAAGTGCTTGCAAAATGAAAAGGAAAATGAAATTGAAAATGAAACGGTAAAAAATAATGAAAGTAAGACGGAAATGAATAACGTGAATGGTGCGTTTGATTTACCTACTGAACAATCGCTGCCGCAATGTTTATCTCAGCAATACTCGTCGTCTTTTTTACCACAATTTTACCGTACAGTATCTCCTCCTATTTCATTTTGTAGTGCTTTAATGAACAATAATAATACTTCCGCATTTGACTTTTCTCAATTGAATGTACCACCACCAGTTACATCACATCATGTTAGTAATGATAAAGAAATTAATTATGCAAGAAAGCAAATTTATATTAAAAATGCAGCATTTTCGACTACTGAAGCGGACATAATTAAATATGTTAAAGACAAATTTGACTGTGACTATGTTATTTGTAACCAAATTGTACCATGGAATATTAAACGTGCTGACCTGCGTTTTTGTAATTTCAAAATTACTATACCAGAAGTTTTTTTAAAAGCAATGCTAGATATTAGAAAATGGCCCTATAAGTGTGAAATTTGTGAATTTAAAACTTATATGAACAATACGAATAATAATAGCAAAACGGTAAATTTTCAAAGAATTCGACGCAACTTCGTAAGGAGTTAAAGATATACTATCAAAATATGTCTTGTATGAGAGGAGATTTGACTGAGTTTTATAGGATTGCTTCGGGGTGTGAATATAATGTTTTAATTTTAACTGAGACAAATTGGCAAATTATTCGATGTGACCGTTATTTAAAGGAAGGCGAAGATAGGGGCGGCGCTGTGCTTATAGCTGTTCATATATCTCTATCAGCTCTTCCGATTACTATTGATATTGAGGATTTTGATTTTAATTTATCACAACAAATTTGGGTAAGAATTTTGGTTTCTGACAAAAATATATATATTGGGTGTGCTTACATTCATCCTAGCTTAAAAGTTGAAATTTACGAAAAAAATCTGAATTTTTTCTCGAAAATTATGAATCTGATGAACGATGTTGATGACATTTTTATACATATGGTGATTTTAACCTACCTAAATTGCTGTGGGTTGAATGTGATGTTAATGGTGACCGGATAAAACAGAACAAGATAAAACAGAACAAGATAAAAAAGAACATGTTCCAAAACATCTCTATTCACTGATGCATTTGCCTGTGCTTTTTGAGGATTTGATTAATGGCAGTGTTGTGGGACCTCTCCAACGATGATTTCTTCGTGTGTCTTCAAGAATGCTCGGCATTTCGTGGAAAAGTAGACTCTGCATCTCCAGGTGATGACTCCGCTTTCGTTTTCCCTATACTTTGTATATTCGTACCCTTGGTACAATACACATTTATTATTTTTATTTGTGAGTGAATATTCCATGGTAATGATTTACTTATTTATTTTATTATTTATTTAATGATATAATTTAACTAGTTGAAACACAAATAATAGATATGCTCAAAAATGAATTTATAAGGAAATGGTTTTAGTGAAAAATAAATTTATCGCCAATTTAGAGATACTTGTGTTTACGTAATTTTATTTAATTCACATTTATATTTAATTATAAGTGTACCTGCTAAAAAACCCACTTGTTTAGCAGGTACACTTATAATTAAATAATCCATTTATTCAACAGGTATAGGTACAGTTGTAATTAAAAAATCCAAATTATAAAGCCCATTTGTTTAACAGGTACACTTATAACCCCTTTGTTAGCAAGTACTTATAATTTTTTTTATTTTAATATATTTATGCGCAAAAGGGCTGATTATACAGACTTCAAAAGGGCTGATTATACAGCAATTAACCTTTTCATGTCATCAGTAGATTAGTTCATTGAAGTAGATTGGTTCATTATTTCTCTGATTTATTTATTACTCAAATTCTAAATATAATAGATATGTTTGTTTCTAAAATATAATAGATATAGTTGTTATAACAACTTCAAATTCACCGCCATGGCACGATAAAACTATAAAGAATCTTATAAATAAACGTAACCATTCGCTCAAAAAGTGGCGTCGTACGCACGATTTGAATGATTTTGATGAGTTTCTTGTTCGTAAAAAAATATATGATGAATATGATAAATTATGTTATGATAGATATGTTATGATAGGTAAAGTTAGTGGATTACCGTCAGTTATGCATTTCAATGCAACTAAGATCTCCAGTAATTCCGATATTTGCAATAATTTTGCAGATTTTTTTAAATCTGTGCACTCTACATCTATCACGTTTAATTCGGATAATTTTTCTCATCTTCAAATGGATATGGTAAATTTGTTTGAATTAAATATTGATCTTGTTGATATCGTACATTCTTTAAAGACTCTGGACGAAAATAAAGGTGCCGGTCCTGATTTAATACCAGCTGTATTCCTTAAAAGAACAGCTGATATGGTTGCAATACCCTTACAAATCAATCACTTATAATTGGCAAGTTTCATAAAAGTTGGCGCAACTCTTTCTTAATACCAATTTTCAAAAGTGGTGATAAGTCGAACATTAAGAATTATAGAGGTGTGGCTATATTATCTGCTGTTCCAAAATTGTTTGAAAAATTAGTAACTGATAAACTTTATGTTGGTATTATTAACCATATTGATGTGAATCAACATGGTTTTGTTAAAGGGCGCTCAACAGCTACTAACTTAGTTGCCTACACCTCATGAATTTTACAAAATATGGAAAATGGTAGTCAAATTGATTCAATTTACAGGGACTTTAGCAAGGCGTTTGATAAAGTTGATCATAATCTTTTAGTCTTTAAACTGAACAAATTAGGTATTAAGGGTGCTTTACTTAATTGGATAAAATCTTATTTGAGTGATAGGTAGCAATTTGTGAAGCACTGTGGAGTTATTTCTGATGAAATTAAGGTGACTTCTGGAGTACCTCAAGGTAGTCATGTGGCTCCTTTATTATTTTGTATTATTTTTATTAATGATCTAACTATGCTTTTTGATATGATCAAATTCTTATTATATGCTGACGATTTAAAGATGTATTCAATTGTTAACAATTTAAATGACTCAATATTGTTACAAAAAAATTTAAACGTATTGCATAATTGGTGTATACTAAACGTAATAGTTTTAAATGTTGAAAAATGTATGGTAATTTCTTTTTCGCGTAAGAAGTCTGTCTCTTATTATGCATATGATGTTAATGGTTCTACGTTAGAGAGAAAAACCTTAATAAACGATTTAGGTATTTTATTAGATTCTAAATTGACTTTTAAGAAGTATATTGGTTTGGTTCATTGCAAATCAAAAAGAATGCTTGGTTTTATTAAACGTAGAGGTAGTGAATTTAATGATCCTTTTGTATTCAAGTCACTATATTGTGCGCTTGTTAGACCAATTTTAGAGTACTGCAGTGTTGTTTGGATGACATTCTTTGAAGTCGATAAGAAAAAGTTAGAATCAATTCAAAAGCACTTTCTTTTGTTTGCTCTTCGTTTACTGAATTGGCGTGATCGTTATAATTTACATCCTTATTCTGATCGTCTAGGACTTTTAAAAATGAATACTTTAAGAAGTCGCCGAGACACTGCAGCTGCTCTTTTTGCTTATGACTTTCTTAAATATAAATTCAATATATTTATGTAATAAAATTTCAATAAACCCTAATATCAGAAATCTAAGGCATACGCCGTATTTAAAAGTAATCAGACATTCATCATTATATAGCCATAACGAAACTTTTAATAGATGTTCCTTCATTTTTAATCAGCTTCATAAACTTTATGATGAGTCTATTATTATGATGAGTCTATTATGATGAGTCTATTATATATTTTAAGGAAAGAGTTTTAAATACCTTACGATGAACCAGTTTTATTATTATTGGTGCTTGCAATTTATTAGATTTTTGAATTGTTTACAAATATTCAATTTGTAATTGTATTATTTTATTTTATTATATTTTATAATATATTAATTTGACAATTCATATATATCTATGCTTTTTTTTTATATATATTTTTATTTTAAAAAAATACTTTTTAAAACACAATTAATTTGATAACAATAAATAAATTATAAATTATTATTATTATTTAAGTTATATTTGTAATTAATTGTATATATAATGTTGTCTTTATTTGACAAAAGAAATAAATAAATAATAAAACTAGTCAACCATTACTCGGTAATCAAGGATTTCTTGCACTTGGAACGATTATTGTGGTAGATTGTTCACAGCAAAATGAATTGATTAAAACAGGGCCTGTTGAAGTAAGAATTGAGTTAAAAACTTCTGAAAACATTCCCGATAAAACAACAGCTTTTTGCTTATTAATTCACAATAGAATAGTTGAATATAATCCACTGACAAGTGAAGTTAAAAAATTAAACTAAACTTCAGCATAATGGTATAGCAGTAGGAACAGAATGTTGTTAATTATAAAATGTTTATCTATATATAAGAAATTTTTGTAAACTATTGATTATACATTTAAATAAAATTGTTCGAGCGGCTACAACACCATTCTACCTACAGCATCATTGAGCCGTCACTCATGCTTTTTTTTTGAACATTAATTATTTTATATTCTATTAATTTTCTAATGTTCTCAATTAGAAATTCTTATTAATTACAATTGATCTTTACTTTCAATTACGGTACAATCACCTCATTAATTTTCGAAAGAGCATGAGTGACCGCTCAATTATATAATCGAGTCTTTATCCAGATTCGGCCTCTTCTGTTTCAAAACTTGATCGAGTCAACACGTAAAATTTAAATTTAAAGAAAAAGCGTATAGTATTGGAAAGTATTTTTGTATCGGTATTTATTTTTATATCTAAAAATTACAATTCGTTAATCATAATAAAAAAAAATTAATATATATCGGGATTTAATTTAATCTGGCAAAATTTGTGAATAATATTAATAATCTCGCTTGTTCATTTTTTCTTAAAATATAAAAAAAAAACCAATATATAATTTCATTATATACAAAAAAAAAAAAACTAAATATAAAAAAAGTTATAACAACAACAAAGTGTGTTTTATTGGCAAACAAGGTGTTATAATTGCCTGTTCCCCAACAATAGTGAACCCCCAGGTTTCATCGCCGAAACATTTGGTCCTTCGACGGTAAAGGAGAGCAGTCAGTTACAACATCAAATTTTTCAATATCACGTGGCCCCAAGCGCGTGAAAGAACATCAAATTTTTTCAACATCACGTGGCCCCAAGCGCGTGAAAGAACATCAAATTTATCAACATCACGTGGCCCCAAGCGCGTGAAAGAACATCAAATTTTTCAACATCACGTGGCCCCAAGCGCGTGAAAGAACATCAAATTTTTCAACATCACGTGGCCCCAAGCGCGTGAAAGAACATCAAATTTATCAACATCACGTGGCCCCAAGCGCGTGAAACAACATCAACTTTTTCAAGATCACGTGGCCCCAAGCGCGTGAAAAAAGTTATTTAAAATATCTACATTACGCGGCCCTAAGCGCGTAAGAATCATCGCTTTAGAACATCTCATCATTTATCATCATCATTTTACCATCATCATCAATTCAGAATATCATCATTCGACATTGTCAAGAAAAGTACACAAGTAGGTGAAACTATATTTGTAGTGCAAAAATAAAATATAATAAATACCCCATTCAACTGTGCCATAAATTATATATAACAAAAATTTAAAAGAAAAAAAAAATAAAAGAAAAAAGATTACACAAAATTTTTATATACAAAAATTATTGCATTTTTTATTAGTGTGCGTGGTGTCGGTTGCATTTTTTTATTAGATTTTTTCTTACTTTCCTTTCGTGACATACAAAAAAAAAGAAAAAAAAAAGAGTATTTTTATCATATTTGTGATAAAAACAATGTAAGAAAATATTTTTTGACAGGTTGAATGAATTGTTTAATATAGTCATTACAAAAACTATATTAAAAAATTGAAAATATCCCTAAATTAGTCATATTTATGATTATTGCTGAAAAGTAGTTTTATTTGTTATTGGTGATATTATTGATTTGGTAAAAATTTTTTGTTCTATAAATTTTTATTCTACTATTAACTTCATAAATTATAAAAAATTTGCATATACAAAAATAGATATTATTTTAATAATTAAAATTGAATTTCAAGTAAAAAGTGGGGTGATAATTAATAATAGTTACATAAATATAAGTTGAATTTAATTTTAAAACAAAAATTAACTTATATTTAGCATTTTACAGATATTGTAGTGAAAGACAATTTAAAAAATTTTAATTGTGAAAATATTTTCGGGAAAATTAATTTTAATACATTGCCCTCGTACTTGGAATATTTTTTTTTTCATACTTATATACCACTACACATTTACATTTTTTTTAGTGGTCAATATATATAATATTCGTATATGATATACAAGGTTTTCCAAGTAATTATTTTTTTTGGTATATATAAAGAAAATATAATATTTGTATATAACATACAAATTTTTCATAGTAAATATTTTCTATTTATGTAAAAAATAAGGATTGATATGATATACGGATTTCTCAGTGTAAATTTATCTCTATATGAAAAAATAAATATCGTAAATTATATGCAAATTTTTTAGAATACATTTTCCATATACAAAAACAATTTTTTTAATACATAATAAATCAGGGAGCGATTATTGAATTTGAGTGTACATAATTAAACTCATATTGATTTATATTTGTTGGCTCG
Source organism: Rhamphomyia laevipes (assembly GCA_963920725.1). Lineage (NCBI taxonomy): Eukaryota > Metazoa > Arthropoda > Insecta > Diptera > Empididae > Rhamphomyia > Rhamphomyia laevipes. The sequence goes on from OY987255.1 coordinate 112,651,976, forward strand.
CGTATAAGAATACATTGCGCAGTTTTCAAAACTGTGCGAATCTACTATATTAAGAACTGCATTTTTTTTTTCTTTGTACAGTTTTCTTGGAACAGTTCAAACCATACTTTGTACAATTTTCTTGGTACAGTTTTCTTGGTACAGTTCAAACCATACTGTACAAGCTAGTATACATTTTGCAAAGAATTGCACAGTTCTTAGAACTGCCCTTTCTTATATTTTTATTTATTAATGCTGATAGTACAGTTTTTCAACAATTTTCAATTAATTACATAAGATTGTTATAGATTTTATATTAGGTTTTTATTTTTTACTTCAATATATATTTTTTTTGATACACTGTGAAAAATTAAATAATAATTAAAGTAGTTATATAGACACTTACAGTAACCTGAATTTTGTGGTGTATTAAAAAATTATACAATTTTACGGGTGTTATTTACGTACACTGTAAAGAAAAATTTCAAATTGAATTTTTTTGAAGTTTTTTAATTGAATTTTTTTTTAAGTTTAAAGTTTTTTCGGTTATAAGAAACACTTTTGGAACAAATATAATTCATATTGTAACATTTTTAGTTATTTTCGGATTTTAAATTTTTTTCTGAAATTTTTCCAATATACTAGAACAGTACTGGCATATTTTCATACCACTATAGTATAAAGGCATAGAAATTTAAAAATATTTTTTTTATAATAATCAAGAGTCATATTTGTTGAAGAATTATACATTTAGCATTTCCATACTACAAAATGGAACAATATAATACTTTCGTCATTGAGTTCACTGCGTACCAAGACACGGTTAGCTACACACCGTCGAAAGATTTTGACAGCCTCTCACACGGGACATTAATAGCACAAAAGGCCGTGATAAGTGAGGAATGGGCTGATTTAAAAGCAGCTCACAAAGCTTTTCAAGAAGCGGCAAGGCTAACAACAGTTCAAGCCGAACCAAATATTGAAAGTTACAAATCTGATGCCAAAAAGAAATACAAATTGGCTCAAGATTCATATTTAAAATTTTTAGCTGGTGTTGAAGACCAGATTTATAATCAGAGTTTAAAGATAGAACCCAGTTCACCTAACACTTCGGTAAATGCTAGCTTTGGAAATTCAGACCACATTAGGGTACCTCCAATAGATATTGAAGATTTTCACGGGACATATGAATCATGGCCTTCGTTTCGCGATATGTTCACAGCCATCTTTAAAAATTCTACCATGTCTGACGTTCAAAAGTTACACCACCTTCGTAGGAAAACAAAAAATGATGCAGCGCGAATAGTACATAAATTCTCGGTAGAATCCAAAAATTTTAGTTTAGCTTGGCAGGCATTAGAGCAACAGTTCGAAAACAAACGATTATTGGTCAATATTCACATCAAAAGTTTGTTAGATCTCGCACCTGTATTTTCTGAATCTGTATTAGAAATTAAAAAGCTGTATGAAACCGTCAATGATGCGTTAGCAGCGTTAGCTTCCTATAATATTGATATTACCCACTGGGACCCATTAATCGTTTATTTAGTGTCTCAAAATTTACCGTCTGAGACCAGAAGTTTACTCGAACAAACTTTGAAAAATCACAAAGAAATTCCATCCTGGTCAGAGGTAGAACAATATCTCAAGTCACGTGTATTGACCCTGGAAGCCATAGGGAATTCTAAACCCAAGCCAAAACCACCGGTCCCTCCGAAAAGTTTTAAACCTAACACGATACAAGTTTTCTCCACGACAGCAAAATCTAAATACGATTACAACTGCCCTATATGTAAAATAAAACATTTTATTCGACAGTGTCCCAAGTTTCTTGAAAAATCTATTCAAGAACGGCAAAAAATTATACGTCAAAAAAGTCTTTGTGTCAACTGTTTTTCATCTTCACATCAATTACAGAATTGCACGAGCAAGCATAATTGCTACGAGTGCGGCAGACGTCACAACACATTGCTACATATGCAATCGGCAAAGCCAAAACAAACGACGCTACCACCCTCAAAACTGTCGCCAAACGCTTCTAGCTTTACGGCACCCACATTCAACACTATCGTAGAACAAACCACAAACACAAGTTCTCATTCATATCATACTGCGGGACAATACATTGACCATGTAGTCCCCCACAAATCGGTCATTCTAGCTACAGCTATTGTAAAAATTGTTTGCAATAACTGCACTGACATCGTTAGAGCTCTCATAGATCCCGGGTCAGAAGCTACGTTCTTAGCGGAATCGGCTCTTCAACGGTTACGGATACCATCCAAGTCCTCTTCTACTAGAATCATCGGATTAAATTCGGCAGAAGGTGGAATTGCACAAAAGACATGTTCATTTGTGATATCGTCGCTTATTGATCCTACGGTACGCATATTCGTAAACTCATTAGTACTTCCAAAGCTGACAGGAATACTTCCTAAGCAGCCAATAGATAGGTCTTCCTTACAGGAAATAAACTCCTTAACATTGGCTGACAACTCGCTTAACAACCCGGGCAATATAGAAATGGTAATTGGCGCTGACCTTTACTCCCAGATACTACTGGATGGGGTCAAGAAACACAATTCATTTGTGGCGCAAAACTCCGTATTCGGATGGTTGGTATCAGGCGTTTCTTATAATCCTGGTACATCCTCCTTTTTTAACAGCCTAGAATTAAATAAACAAATTGAAAAGTTCTGGGAAACCGAAGAAGTCCTCGAGTCCAAACCCCTATCCCGGGAGGATCACTACTGTGAAAGACTTTATCGAGAAACAACATCTAGAGAAGCGGACGGCCGCTACACCGTTCAACTTCCCTTCAAAAATAATTTTCCAGCTCATATTTTCTTAGGTTCCTCTCGAAACATCGCCTTAAGGCAGTTTCTAAGCTCCGAAAAATCTCTTCAAAAAAAACCGGAGTTGAAAACTATGTACTCAGATGTTTTAGACGAGTACCTTTCACTGGGTCACATGTCGCCGGTCACGCCGGTTGAGATCATAGATTCTGATCACCCATACAAATACAACAGCTATTATTTACCTCACCACGGTGTAGTAAAGCCCGACAGCTTAACTACTAAATTACGCGTTGTATTTAATGCTTCCTCCTCCACAGTAAACAGCTTCAGTCTGAACGACCTACTGTACGCAGGCCCAACCCTACAACAAGATTTAACCAGTCTCATTCTGAGATGGAGAAAATATCCATACGTTTATAGTGCCGACATCCAAAAGATGTATCGTCAAATTTGGATTCACCCTAGTCAGGTTGATTATCAACGTATTTTATATCGAAAAACTCCGACTGATTCGATACAAGATTATAATTTACAAACCGTGATATTTGGAGTCAATTGTGCCCCATATTTGGCCATTCGCACGCTCCTCCAGTTAGCCGATGACGAATCGCAAAACTTCCCCTTGGCCGCGCCAATAGTGAAGCGGGATTTTTATGTTGATGACGTTTTATCAGGCGGGTACGATATCCCCTCGGTGCTGAACGTGCAACAACAACTTATTGGGCTTCTCAAATCCGGAGGTTTCCCCCTAAAAAAATGGTCCGCCAACCATGACGACCTACTCCAGCACATCCCGGTTTCAGATCGGATATCCGAAGATATGCTGCCCCTTAATGACGATCATATCCTAAAGGCTTTAGGAATATACTGGAAAATGAAAGATGACGTCTTTACTTTCAAATTCCAGAAATTTACCAATAATCCTCCATTCACTAAGCGTAAAATCTTTTCCAACATCGCGAAGTTGTTTGACCCGGCTGGTTGGTTGTCTCCAGTCGTAGTACGGGCTAAGATACTCCTACAGAGTATCTGGAAAGACGGCACTGATTGAGACGCCGTCGTTGACCCAGTCCGACAAATTGAATGGCAATCTTTCTATTCCGACTTACCGAATATTGCCAACATAAAGATTCCTCGCTGGTTGCATTACCATCCGGAGTATCAGACTCAGGTCCACGGTTTCTGCGACGCTTCTCAATCAGCAATCGCGGCTGCAATTTATCTCCGAATAGTCGATTCTTCTGGGAGTATCTCGGTTCAATTGGTATCCTCCAAAACCAAGGTTGCGCCGGTAAAGACGATATCGATTCCACGTCTGGAATTAAACGGGGCCGTTCTACTCGCTAAGCTAATATCATCCATAATGACTGGCTTAGAACTACATCAATCTACTTTTGTACTGTGGACAGATTCCACAATCGTTTTAGCATGGCTCAAACAGTCCCCCGCTCGGTGGAAAACGTTTATTGCAAACCGAGTGACCAAAGTGCTCGACGCTGTTGGTGATGTACCATGGCGGCACATTCCATCGGAACACAATCCGGCCGACATTCCGTCACGCGGAATGTGTGCTTCGGCCCTGACAGAAAACCGGCTCTGGTGGCATGGCCCCGAATGGCTAGATTATCCCGAAGAGCAGTGGCCACAGTGGGAACCAGGCCTAGTCGAGAATGATCTTGAAAAAGCACCAATACGAGGTTTTTCCACCAAATTATCGGAAGCACCCGATGCATTCGTGACTCGGTTCTCCTCGTACTCTCGCGCACTGAAAGTAGTCGCTTACCTGTTACGATTCTGTAATAATGCACTATCCCGACTGCGAGGTACCACCAAGATCACCACCCAAGTTCTGAGTCATCAGGAAATAAATGCGAGTAAAGTATGTCTTATTAAACTCTCTCAAATCTCTCACTACTCTATGGAGTATAAGCAACTTCAATGTAAAACTCACCTATCTCAAAGAAGCCCCCTTTTGTCTCTAAACCCAGTTCTGGATCCCAACGGCATTATTCGAGCCAATGGACGGCTAGCCTACTCTTCGTTTTCCTACAACGAAAAATATCCTATCATACTACCTGCACACTGTCACTTTGTCCGTCTTTTAGTTGGTCACGTTCACCGTGTCTGTCTACATGGAGCTAACAGCCTGATGTTGGCCCTAATTCGACGAGAATTCTGGATTCCCCGCATTCAATCGGTAATCCGTAATCATATTCATCTATGTACTACTTGTACTCTTATTCGGAAACAGACCCGGAGTCAGATCATGAGCGCCCTCCCCCGTGAACGAGTGAGTTTAGAAAGCCCCTTCGCCTTTCGGAACAACGTGGGTCTTGATTTTGCTGGGCCCATCAGTCTGAAGCCACGGACGGGTCGCTTCAGTCCTGCCCACTTGTCCAAGGGATATGCCTGTCTGTTCGTTTGTTTCTCAACCAAAGCTGTCCATTTAGAGGCAGTCAGCGATCTAACATCCGCGTCCTTTTTGGCCGCTTTTGATCGATTCACGTCCCGGCGCGGGCTCTGTTCTAATATATATTCCGATAATGGCACAAACTTTGTAGGCGCTGATCGTCTGTTGAAGATCGAATATAAAAATGCCGTGCAACAAGGTAGCGAGCACGTGTCACAAATTTATGCTGCCCGTGGCCTCACCTGGCATTTCATACCTCCTGGTACTCCTCATTACGGAGGATTATGGGAGGCCAGGGTAAAATCGATGAAATATCATCTTAGACGCGTGACTAAATCTTATGTTTTCACCTTTGAGGAATTGGCTACCGTTTTGGCCAAAATCGAAGCCTGTTTAAATTCGCGTCCCCTTACTCCTCTAACTAGCAACCCGAACGATCCTAAATGTCTCACGCCAGGTCATTTCCTTATCGGGGACAGTTTATTATTGGCTCCCGAAACTGATTTTACAGCAACCCCGACCAACTCCTTGAAACGATGGCAGTTAATGCAACAACTCCAGCAGACCGTTTGCAGGCGTTGGAAAGAAGAGTATGTCTCCCAACTGCATCAAAGACCAAAATGGAGAACGTGTCGGGAGAACGTCAAAGTAGGTGACATGGTAGTCTTAAAACAAGAAAATCTGCCTCCGACCGAATGGCGACTAGGTCGCGTAGTTAATTTACATCCTGGACAAGACAATAAGGTTCGAATGGCCACCATTAAAACCCGACATGGAAACGTTGTGCGCCATGTAGTAAAGCTATGCGTACTTCCCATGGAAACGTCTTTGATACCATCTGCAGCGCAGTAACGTCTCACATCATTTATATACCTTTCTTTTTTCTATTATCTATAATTCTCTTTCTATTCTATACTTATAATAAAGATTCTATACTTAAAATAAAATGCCAAACCAATAATGTACTCAATGATCAACATGACAGCTTCAGCCATAGTAAACGTCAACTCGTTCAACCATCAAAAAAAAAATATACAGTCCGCTAATATCGTTAAAAAAAAAAAAGAAATTTACCAAAAAAAAAAAAAAAAATGCAATTTTTATGTATATCAACCCTTGTAAAATCCTTTTATATTTTTCCTTTCCTAGCGTCCTCATCCTCGCACTATAAATCTAGTTACTACTTACAGTGTTCTACTAGCGAGTCCAGGCGCTTAAACCTCAGAAAAATTAGAATGGGAGGAAATGCCCATATCAGCTATTACAACTGATGCAACACTATGCTGCTCCGCTCGAACGTTAAATCAACAGTAAAACATCGTTCCGTGGGAGGCCCCAAAATGTTCGAGCGGCTACAACACCATTCTACCTACAGCATCATTGAGCCGTCACTCATGCTTTTTTTTCGAACATTAATTATTTTATATTCTATTAATTTTCTAATGTTCTCAATTAGAAATTCTTATTAATTACAATTGATCTTTACTTTCAATTACGGTACAATCACCTCATTAATTTTCGAAAGAGCATGAGTGACCGCTCAATTATATAATCGAGTCTTTATCCAGATTCGGCCTCTTCTGTTTCAAAACTTGATCGAGTCAACACGTAAAATTTAAATTTAAAGAAAAAGCGTATAGTATTGGAAAGTATTTTTGTATCGGTATTTATTTTTATATCTAAAAATTACAATTCGTTAATCATAATAAAAAAAATTAATATATATCGGGATTTAATTTAATCTGGCAAAATTTGTGAATAATATTAATAATCTCGCTTGTTCATTTTTTCTTAAAATATAAAAAAGAAAACCAATATATAATTTCATTATATACAAAAAAAAACAACTAAATATAAAAAAAGTTATAACAACAACAAAGTGTGTTTTATTGGCAAACAAGGTGTTATAATTGCCTGTTCCCCAACAATAGTGAACCCCCAGGTTTCATCGCCGAAACAAAAATAAAAGAATAATTTTTTAATTTGAAGTACTAAATTTTGTTTTATTTAATCATTTTATTTTATAAAATATTTCAATCAACTATTTTATAATGACCCCATGGTAATGTGCCGTGTGAATAAGTTAAAAGTTTCCTCTTATCATCATTTGCACTTAAAGCAGTTTTATTTTGTTTTAATGAATATACTTTACTACATGTTTACGTGTTATTATATTATTATGATTGCATGTTAATATTATTTTGGATTCCAAACAATCTAAGTAATCTTGAAAAAATATAGATTTTTTAACAACAGAACTTTTAACACCATTTGCTTTCTTAAACGCATCTTCTCCATTAACTCTAATTGAATACATTTTTGATCTTAAACCAACGAATTCAGTCATTATTTTTCCATTGTTTTCATCTTTCATTATACCAGGTTTCTTTTTGTTGACTAATTCTATTCCATATTCATTATTTGGTAGGTAATCACACGTATCAAATTTATGAATATCTGATTTTATAACTATATATATATATCATCACATTTTATTTCGTAAATTAGTGAATCTCTTAGATAATGGAACTAAGGATGTAGTACCTAGAAAAAAAAATTGAAGATTTTTACGCATACTATTGCACTCACTTGTATATGTGTAAGTTTCTCCATTGACGTAGATTTACAAGGGCGAAATGGGGGCATTGTCACTGCTAATAGAAAAATAATTAATGTATCAAAAACAAAAATGATATAATAATTTATTTAGTATGAATATTCTTTCATAATAAATGATAAGAAATTTAAAATAAATACAAAAAATAATAATTATGGTTACGTTTTTTATATTTTTTATAAAGAAATACCTAGTATTGAGGTATTTTTCAATGCATAATAGATTTAACTAATAATGGAAAATGATCACTTTTGGACATGTGATGATCTGTTTGAATTTTTTTTTTTTATTTCATTTTATTTAGACAATTTATTTGAATTTTTTTTAAATATTGTGATTTTGATATATCTTTTTTTTCGAGAACATGTTCAAAAGCTCGAATTTCACTTTAAACCACTTTACATATATTTACAACATCAGATGAAGGTGTTATCAAATATCCTTTAGATTTATATGCTACCAATGAGTTTTCTCTAAATTCGCCTTGCAAAATTAATAAACAATCTTGACATTTTAAATTTTTGTTAATTTTAAAAACAGTAAATCCAGCAATATATTTTGTTGTACCTATTTTGTCTACCCATATTTTTCTCATATTATCATCTTGAGGTATTCTGAAAATATAATTAATATTTTTAAATTACTTTCACTGAACAACTAAAAATGATCCCAAGCAGAAATTTTAGTCAGCGTTTCGACATTGTTACCAAAATTCGGCCCAGTATCCACACAGTATTTGTGTACGTGTGTACTCAGAAATCGATATATTTCATTATTGGCACGCATCTGTTACCAAGTGGGGATATGGAGCGACTTAGTTAATTTGTAGTTTTTTCAACGAACATTTGTTACCGTTTTGTGACATTTAATTTTTTTAAATTATATTTAATAAATTGCTTTTATCATAAGACAAAATAATTTAAGGTTTTGAGACGGAAATAAATAATAAATTAGTTAAAAAAGTTATTTTAATATTTTAATTTAATAAACTTATTAAAATGGATGCCATTACTTTGAATCAAATAAATAAGTGTGACTTTAAAGTCAAATGTGACTAAATGTACCCCAAAGTTACAACAAATTTCCATTTTCTTTCTAATTGCAGGTTCCATTTTGTTTCTAATTGCAGGTTCAATGACATGCAGGTCCGTCATTGGGTTATGTACCGCCATCTAATTTTGATGATTTTTTATGCTAAAAAAGTCCGATTTAATAAACGGATATTACAGTATTACGCGATAAACCTTTTTAAAATACTAGCTACTTCCCTACAAATAGTTACTTTTATTCAATTTTAAAAATTTAACTTCTATTATGCAAAGAGATTCTGTGTGATATACGATTTCAGTTCTAGTTATTAGAATAAACATAATATTTTAATTATAAATTTAATATATTTAAATTTTTGAATTAATTTTAGGCGTTGTCCGAATTGTCTAAATCCTAGATACGGGTCCGACCATATATCCATATCTAATATTTCTGCTTTAATATGAAAATGTTACTCAAACTGCACAAAATTATTATTTTTTTTATTTTATGGTAACATATTACTTTATTAGAATATTAGAATATGCCATTATCCACACATTGTGGGTATAATGACTATAGAAACACAAACGTGTATCAAAATGTGTAATAAATGCGGCGGTAAAGTATAGAAAACGTTATTGACTCATATATTATTCATAAAGACGATATTGTGTACTTAAATATTTGGTTACATTTCGGTTACATTTAGTAGTAACATATCAGTTTTTGAAACTAAAAATAATCACTTTTGGTAACATTCAGGACACAAAAGATACCGATTTGTTACTATAAAGATATATTGCTTTTACAAGTTATTGTAACGTAAAATATTGGTTAAAGTGTCACATTAAAATCAGAATTACTTTATTAACACAAAAATTATAAAATTTAACCACATTGTGACTCAAGTTCTTAATTTTGTTACTGCAATAGTCACAAATTTCTGCTTGGGATGGCGCCCGCCGAAAATTATATAACCGCACGCCAATGCCGCGTCATTGATATGATTGGTTGAAATAAATCTTGTTTATGTAAAAAAAAAAAATCTAACAATTATTATAGAAATTATTAATATTTATGACAAGAATAGACCTTACTTTTAATGATTTAAGTCAAGCTCCATTAGTCTTTTTTAAAAGTCGTCACCACTTTTTTCAAGAAAAAGTTATGCAAGATACAAAAAAGCATGAGTGCGGTAGAAACGGAACAACGACTTTTTTCCGAAAAAAAGTCGACAAATCCAACAAAAAAGATGGTTGTCTCCGAAAAAAAGTCGTTGAATCCAACAAAAAAGTAGTTGAGTCCAACAAAAAAGTCGTTGAATCCAACAATAATATACTATATAAATTTTAATTTGAACAAACGTGAAATCTTATTTATTTACTATATTTATTTAAACCTTTATTGATTTCACAAAAATTATTATTAAAAAAAATTAAAAAATTTAATTTAAATTTATTTAATTTTTTAATAATATTAAAATTGAATGCATTTCAAGTGAAACTATCACCCATCATCAGCAATGCGCAACTGAATAAAATACAATTTGTCCTTATATATAAAACGAAAATTTTTTATAAAACAATTATTAATTATTAAGAAACCCGGATATAAACCAAATAATAAAAATTTTTAAAAAAGAAAGAATTTAACAAAAAGAATTTTAAAAAACAAAAACCGCGATAACTAAATTTAAAAAACAATAGATTTAAAATTATAAATCAATACAATAGATACAAAAAATTAAAAATCGCGATAACTAAAAATTGTTACTAACTAAATTTAAAAACAATAGATTTAAAATTATTAATTTAAACAATCGATACAAAAATTTTTAATAAAGAAATTAAAATTTGAAAAATCGCGATGACTAATACATTTAGTAAAATTATAATATTATATTAATATTGAAAATAAATTAGAGATTATATTTCCGTCGTCAGAATTGATGCAATTTTGTTTGTTTTTGGCTATGAAATAACTTTCATATGCATCTAAACATCTATCATCTCTCACACTTTTTAAAAGTTTTAAATCTGTGTTTAAAACGTTTAGGTGGTCGTCCTTTAGCGCATGATGAGCAATTGATGATTTTGTTGGTCTATTAAATCTGATATGACTTGTATGTTCCTTAAAGCGCACTGCCAAATTTCTTTTAGTTTGTCCTATATAAACTTTCTCACAAGTATTGCATTTATATTGGTATATCCCTGATTTTTCCAATACTGGTGTATCATCCTTCGTATTGCCAAGAATGTTTTCCAATTGATTATTATTGTGATATACCATTTGTAAATTGTGGCGTTTAAAATGCGTTTTTAGTTTGTTCGTTATTGTCGGAGCAAAAGTAATTTTAGTTCTCTTATTGTTATTAATTTCATTTTGCTTGAAAAGTGTTGACAAATTGTTGTTTCTAATTTTGTTGGAATGTTTTTTTACCAAACCATCAATAGCCAGATTCTTAATATATTCCAGCTCATTTTTAAAATTCTCTATAGATAATGGAATTTTACATAATCTATGTATCATTGAGTGGAATGCTGCCATTTTATGTTGTATTGGGCAATGTGAATCACTGGTTATTAACCGTGTGGTGCTGGTTGGTTTATGGTAAACGGCTAAATCCAGTTTATTGTCGTTTCTTGTTATTTCCAAATCGAGGAATGGTAGTTTGTAATTTTTTTCCATCTCTACGGTGAAGTTGATAGTTGCATATTGTTCATTTAAAAACTCTAAGATGTTGTTCAAATTTTCCTTTTTAATAATAGCAAATACATCATCCACATACCGTGACCAAAATCTTGGAAATAAATCTGAATTTTCAATTGATGTTTCAAAGTTTGACATAAATACTTCGGCTATGAAAGGTGACAAAGGATTGCCCATGCTTGTTCCATATGTTTGTTTGTAAAATGAATTCCTGAATTAAAAATAGCTATGATTCATACAGGTTTTTGCAACGTATAAGTAAACATCTATTTTTTCTGCAGGTACCACTTCATCACTTAACCATTTATTTAAATTGTCCAAAGCTATTGATATTGGTATGCTTGGAAACAGAGCTTCAACATCAAATGATACTAAAATTTCGTCTTGTGAAAGCATCAAATTTTTAATATTTTCAGCAAATTCAAAATATTAGTCATCGCGATTTTTCAAATTTTAATTTGTTTATTAAAAATTTTTGTATCGATTGTTTAAATTAATAATTTTAAATCTATTGTTTTTAAATTTAGTTAGTAACAATTTTTAGTTATCGCGATTTTTAATTTTTTGTATCTATTGTTTTGATTTATAATTTTAAATCTATTGTTTTTTAAATTTAGTTAACGCGGTTTTTGTTTTTTAAAATTCTTTTTGTTAAATTCTTTCTTTTGTAAAAAATTTTATTATTTGGTTTATATCCGGGTTTCTTAATAATTAATAATTGTTTTATAAAAAATTTTCGTTTTATATATAAGGACAAATTATATTTTATTCAGTTGCGCATTGCTGATGATGGGTGATAGTTTCACTTGAAATGCATTCAATTTTAATATTATTAAAAGTTTAAATAAATTTAAATTAATTTTTTTAATTTTTTTTAATAATAATTTTTGTGAAATCAATAAAGGTTTAAATAAATATAGTAAATAATATACTGTCTCCGAAAAAAAGTCGTTGAATCCAACAAAAAGTGGTTGAATCCGAAAAAAAGTTGATCACGAACAACCTTTTCTAGCAAAAGTTGACGTTTTGAATATCATTTTTGAAAAATTATGAAAAATTATATTCAAAAGGTTGACAGTTATCATTATTTAAATATTTAAAAAAAATTCAAAAGTTTTTGTGTAAAATAATATAATGAGTTTTAAAAATATTTTAATTAAACAATGTAGGTTTACATACTTTATATACAAAAATTAAATATTTTACAATATAAAATATATTTTTTTTTATTAATTTGCAGAAAATAAAAATGTTAACAAAAATGTTAACATAATTTCAAATGAACTTGTGGTGAGCCACCCTTCGGCTGAAATTCAAGACGGGCCAACTGTAGGATTTGAAGACATTCCAACTGTAGGATTAGGAGATTATTTTAGTAGTTTTGATGACAGTGAAAGTAATTCCCTATTACATTCCTGTGAAAATGTAGAACGTAAATACTATATTAAATTTTTCTTTATAATTAATAATTTGATATTAATTGCAAAACATTTACAGATGTAATTGACAATCACAATGACCACCATCATGATGAAACAACAGTAAATAATACTTCAAGTTCCTCTTTACAAGATGGTAATTATATATAATTTTATACAAAACAATTTATTTTGTTATACAATTTTACAATGTATATATGAAATTTATATTATAATATAATTTATTTTATATATACTTTTACAAATTTATTGATAGAAGCAGTTAGGGATAAGTCAGCAATATGGGATTTTAAAAATAAACAATATAAAAATCGTACAAACAAAAATGCTTTGTGGAATGCCATTATGGAGGAGCTCAGTAATTTTTTTTTAATTTTTTTTACAAATAAAATTATATTTTTTTTTATATATAGATTTAAAAAATGATAATATAACAACAAAAACAATAAGAAATCGATGGGATTATTTAAGAACTTCATTTTTTAAAAATAAAAAAGATGCTCCTAGTGGATCGCGTGCTTCCGCCAAAAAGGATTTCAAATATAGAGCAGTTATGTCGTTTTTGGATGACAAAGATGATGATAACAGGTAAAATAATTTTATAATATAAAAAAAATTACAATTTTATTTGGAAACTTTTTAAGCACAAAAAGTATTTCCTTTTTTGATGACTTTGCGAAGACTCATCATCAAGTCATCAATTGCCAAGTGCTACACCAGTAGTAAAGGAGAAATTTGTCCGAAATTAAAAAAAAAAAATAAGTAAAAATAAATAAATCTATGTCAACATTAATTATATTTATATACCTAATAAATGTTATAATTTTTAGAATTGGAAAAGCAGGAAAATAAAAATAAAAAGGAAGAATTTCAAAATAGATTTTTAAGCTTAATGGAGGCGAGACAACCGACATCACATATTCAGCCAGAACCTGAGTTATCTAGTGGAGAAGCTTTTTTAAATTTATTAAGAGTGGAGATGAGGCAATTGTCCGAGAGGAGACAACGATCAGTTAGAACAAAAATATTGAATATGGTGGCAGAAGAAATTGAAATTGCTTCCAATGAGTAAAATGTTTAAGAAAATAATTATTTTTTTATAATTTTTTTTTAATAAAACTTTAAAAATATTACTATAAATTTTAATATAATAAGTATAATGTTTTTTTAAAGATTTTTTTTTTAAAGTTTTATAAAATTTTATTTTGCCATTCAACAGCACCGCTCCCAACAAAATAATTCGAAAATCTATCTCGTAAATTTTTCGCAACTGTAGTTGAGTTTCCACTAATGCCTGTTGTTTCCAATGGAAGAAAATTGTTTTCTTCACCTCGCCACGTTCCTGGAACAAACACATCATTTTCCTCATGATCGACGGGCGTTTCAGTAAAATAATTTCCGAAAGTATCGGTTTGCAGAAGCCAGTTGTGCAAACATACGCAGCAATGTGTTATGTCTTCAAAAAGGTCTACTTCCGCATTAATAGTACTTCTAAATATTCTCCACTTTGCGCTTAAAATACCAAATGCGTTTTCGATTATTCGACGGGCACGACGACTTATTCTGAAACTTAAATATAACAAATTTAGTTTTAAATAGCCAAAAATTTCATACCTATAATTAAATATTCGTTGTTGGTTTGTCAAATTCTGTTTGCAATATGGTTTTAACATTTTCGTAGTGAGCGCAAAAGCATCATCCGCAACAAATACATAGGGGACATCCTTGCAATCTTCAGCAACATCGCAATTTTCTGGAATCCTATAATTATTTTCTTTCAACATTGAATTTAATTAATTTTTAATATAATTTCATCTTACGGTAGGGCATTTGTATAAAATATTTTTCCGATTTCACTTTTCCTAAAAATTCCTCCATCGCTTTGTCGACCACTTGCACCAATGTCACACATTATAAAATTATATTTGTGATCGCATATCGCCAGAAGTACAATGGAAAAGCTTTTCTTATAATTAAAGAAAAGTGAACCAGACTTTGCAGGTGCCTGTAATTTACCATAATTACAAAAAATAATTTAAAAAAAACTACACTTACCTGTATTGTAATGTGCTTGCCGTCATTTGCGCCAAGACAGTTTGGAAAATTCCATTTTGCATTAAATTCATTTCCAATTGATTCAAAAGTTTCCTTATTTAATTTTGGAAACACCTTAAATTTTAGAGCATCGCTGATAGCTCTTGTAGTTTCTACAATAATTCTGTGTACTGAAATTTTGGAACATTTATATGCCAATGACAAACTTTGATGTGACTTTCCTGTTGCAAGATTCCTGAAATTTTTTTATATTTATTAATTATAATGAAAAATTAAATTTATATGTAAATGTTACCTTAAAGTTATAGACAAACGGGAACTAGGACTTATAGGCTCTCTCATTAAAATTTTCTTCGTAATAGTAGCAGCTACCATACGTAATAATTTTTCAAAATTGGAAAAGCTCATCCGCATATAATTTTTAAATAGTTCGGTGTCACCTAAATTTTTAAGTGATTCTACAACAGTTTTATGAGCATCACTTTCATCTCTTTCCATAAAATAAGTCCTAACCCAAAAACGTCCACATATTCCTCCTCTTCACTACTGTTATCAGTACTGGAAAACAATCCACTTTTCATAGCAATTAATTACTCTGCCGTGAAATCCATATTATTATTTAATAATAAATAATTCAACACAAACTCACTTTATTTTTAATCTTTAAAATTAATATTTCACACAATTTGAAAATTAATTTAGTATATACTACACAAAAAAAAAAAATTTAATCTTTTGTGTTGTGTGAACAATTTGAAAATTATTTTGAAATGGAAAAAAATTCGGAATGTCAAAAATGTTCCGCAATTTTTTTAAAGTAGTGGGAAATTTCATCTCTTTCTGTACTGTATAATTTTACATGCTATCTCTTTTCATTTTTGCTAGAAAAAAAGTCATCACGACTTTCAAAAGACTAATGGAGCTTGACCTTTACTTAAGATATTTTAAAAACATTCAGTTTATTAATTTTTTCACTAAAATATTATCGGTTTTACAAATTTTCATTTAAAATTAAACAAGAATTGACGTAAACAAACCGAACATCAGTGTGGAACTACAGAAGCAAAAAAACTATATATTTTTTAAACATTATACCAGATGCTTAGGTTTTTAAAAAAAATGAATTAAAATTAATTTCTAGCTGTTAAATTTTTTGGTATGTTGGTTACACTGACCACATATTTATCAGAGACAGAGACAATACTATTTCGCTTAAGTAGGGTACAGTCTTGAGGAGTGAAAGAGCAAAATAAAACAGAAAAATCTTCAAAATGAAATTCACTTTATAGCGTAAAAACAGCTACGTAGGGCATCCTTAGTTCCATTATCTAAGGTGAATCAGTATCAGTATACATATTTTTACAATCGAGTTAAAAATTTTCAATCATATAATTGTAATGAAAGTCGTAAACACATGTTTTTGATATATCTAAAATGCTAAATCCAACATAAATCGGTTTGTTCATATAGATTTCTGTTTTATTTAGTTCAATTGCAACTAAATTTGAATCAAATATTTTTGAACTGTGAAACGTAGGTCTAGTCTAGATATTAATGAATTTGGTCCATATCGCCCATTCCATTTTGTTAATAATTTCACAATTCTATAATTTCTTACATTTTCCAGTGTTTTACCGAATATTGCGTTTATAATTAATTTATATAAATTTTTTCGAAATCATTTTTAGATTCTCATTTCAGTATTTAAATCAATATAACTTTTTAACTAAGCAGATTCTTTAATTTTAAAATCTTGTGTATACAAGATAGAACAAGACCATGTTTTAAAGCTTGTTTCAGATTTCAATAATGTATTATATATCTTTTCTTTGAATTCAAAGTAGTTAATAATTTCTTAGTTTTACTATTTGGAGAAGTTAAATGTTCAGCGCAAAATGGTAAATCTCTATGAATATCATGTATTTCTTCCGGGTAATCGAGATCTACTTCTAGAATATACCTATATGGATCATTATCATTAATCTTTTCAACATCAAATTTTTGTACTTGATTTTCATTTAACCATATAAAATCATTAATTGGCAAATATTCAGACATAGCCCAACCATATAAATTATTAACGTCATAATACATTAAATATGTACTTTCAACTGTGGAATCATATGTTGGCATAATTTATTGTTTGCTTTATTTGAACATTGGCTTAAACCACCTCGTATTCCTCGTTCAATAAATAGTATCATATCAATATCAGTTAATAATTGTAATGTTACATTAGTAGCTATATTGCAGCATATAATCCCATGTATAACCTGGTGTTGTATAATAATGTGCAGGTTCTAGATCATATGTATTCATACATTTAATTCAAAACGATTCAAAAACTCGCGGCCACTTACAGGAAATATGGGAAAATACATTGTAGATACAATGCCACGACGTATATATCTGCTCTTCTTTTAAAAAAAGGGGATGTTATTTAATGGTAAAAGTGCTCTTTTGCTCTTCTTTTAAAAAAAGGGGATGTTACTCAATGGTAAAAGTTAGAATACAATATGTGTCCCAACTATTTTTACTCAAAAACTTGATGTACCAACTTTTTTTTGAACAATTAATTAATTTGCATAAATGAATAATTTTGTATACATTGTTAACGGTTTCAGTTTTTTTTATATATTACATAATAAAATAGATTAATAAACAAGTTATAAAACATTAGCTAGGCTAGGTTGGTCCAATAATACCAAATAACAGGTTCTACAGGCCCAAGAATTTTGTCTCCTAGAATCCTATATCGAACTTCTTTGGCCAATCGGTTCAGCAGAGTTAGCAGCATCCCACAACATAGAAATTTCTGGGAGAACAACACGTCGGCGGCTGCTAGAGTTAGGTCCTCCTGGGCGGCCCTCCATCGTAAAAATTAAAATCACTCCAAGAAACAGAATTTCTCGACTCAGGTGGGCAAACTTGCACGGGTCCCAAGACCGGCTCTACTTAAGAAGAAAAGTTGGAGCAAGAATGAGGACTTCGTGCCAACAATTGAACATGCCGAAACAAGCCGGTGTTATGGTTTAGGGTTGTTTCAGCAAAATGAACAATTTACTGAAAATGAACAATTTACATTCCAGCAAGATATTGCTCCATATCATACGGGACGATTGGTAAATATTATTGAATTTTTTAAAGTAACATTTATTATGTGTAAAAGAACTGAAAAACAATTCTCATAAATAACTGTGGGCAACAATATAATTTTAACATTAAAGGAAATAATATAATTAAATTCACAAATTGTAAAATTAATAACAATTCACAAATTGTAAAATTAAATAATTAAATTCACAAATTGTAAAATTAATAAAAAAAATTTCATAAAAGAATATTACAGTCCAATTTTACCAGAAATAGAGCGCAACATAACCATAGATCACATGGAAAATGATTTACAGTTACAAGATTATATTTTCAACACATTAATAATACCAAATTTATTGAAGAAGTTAAATTTGATGGTACATGGAAATGGATGGTACACAAACTTATCTATCAGTTTTGTTATAATTACAGTGTTATTAATTATTGGTCTTTACCTATTTTTGCGCACAAAAACGGGAAATGTAAATATTATAATGGAAGAAATTCGTCAGGAGTCGAATCAAGAGGATGGTGGTGTTACATCCGCACCAAAACCAATTTTCCAATAACGAGCTCTAAACGCATCAAATTTTTATTTTCAACCTAATATTACGAATAGTTATGGAATAACTAAGAAATCTGGTGATGGGTTGAATGGTCGAAAAAAAAGTTCGCTCAAATTTTTTTTGCTAGTGTACGGGGGACGCAGACGCGTACGCTTTTCATGTGCGCAGCAACATCTCCTAGAACCGCTCGTCCAATTTTAATTAAATTTGGCACACAGGCTCTAACAGACGTCATCCGATTTTAATGAAATTTGGCACACATGCTATAACAGACATCATCCCGGTGCCTTTACAAGATGAGATCGATACTTTTAGTGCGACCGTGTTTGATTTCCCCATTTATGTGGGAACCTATGTGTTCTACGGAAAAATGTAAAAAAAATATTTCATGTCTTATATTTGGATGAAATTTGGCACGTAGGTTGGTATCATGATTGTGCCAATCCTACCTAGATGTAAATATTATCCAATTTCAATGAAATTTTATGCACAGGTTGGATTCGTGATTACGCATATTTATACTAATTATAGTTATTTTAATTATATTATTTACTATTTTCGTTATAATTAAATATAAAAGAAATAAAAATATAAAATTATTAATTTTTAAACCAATATATAATAAAGATGAGCAATTTTGAACAAAAACACTGTTTGTTACAAAGGTAATGTTAATCACAAAAAACTTTTGGACATAAATTGCTGTTAAACATAACTATGAGTTTTCTGTTCCACCTACTTAGCACATTTTTTTTATTGTAATCCGAAACTTTTATTTTATTTAATTTTAAAGCTAAATTTATATAAACTTAATAAATTTTCTCATGCTTTACCTTTTCAATAAATTTTATAGAAAAAATAAATAATAAGCATCTTAAACATATTTGTAATTGTTGTCACAGTTAACAAATAAAAATCTAAAAATTATAAAAATCATGTATTCCGCTGAATAAACAATTATGTTTATTCTGTTATGTTTCTAATTATATTAGGATTTGAATTTGCTGCTGCCACAACCTACAAGCGACAGGTTACTCCCCTGGATACATTGAAAGCTCTGGCAACATCAGCTTGGCTACTTCCATGTTAAAGAATTCTTACGGCTTCATGCATTTCTGTTAACGTAAGATGACGAGGTATATTACTGTAAACTTCAGGTGACATGTATTCGTGTATGAAACTTGAATGTGTTGATCGTAGTTTGTTTAGTTTCATCCATTTTGGTGGTAATGGGGGTTGTTTGTTAGGCCTTATGTGTGGCGGTAATTTTTTTTGTTGTATATCTTGTCTGTGTCTACTATCGGTAATTGTAGACACAATTGTTGTAGTTTTGCTTTACGTATATCGTCTGAAAGTTGTGCTAGAGATTGACTCCTTCTGTTTTAATCTCTAGTGAGTGAATCAGAATTCATTGGCTTAATAATTCGGGAGATTGGCTCGGGCATTATCAATTTGTTCTCTTTGTGAGTTTCATTTAATAGAATTTCACTCAAGTTTTAAAAATGGAATTCAATGTGGTTGTTAATTTTTTCTTATTCTTTCTTTAAACGGTAATTGCAAGTGTTCCAGTAAGTATACGCATATCTCCCTTAGTTATAACATACATATTCCTTGTAACACATGTCTATGTATTTGGCCAGCATACAAAATTACCACAGTATTACTGTGTGGAAAAATGAATAATCAAATGTTTCGGGATTTCATTGGCACAATGAGATTGTCTATCTCCTTTAAAACACGATAATGACACTAGTGGTCCTCTTCTTCTTTTACTATGGTTTTAAAAAATGAATTATCAAACATTGTGAACGTGTAAGTTCTAAAACCTTGGGTTGTATTTGCTTACAAATACACAGTACTTTATTTTTTTCCGTGTTGAGTTCCCGACACGCAGTTGAATATTCTTCATTATTAGTGTAATGTAAAAATTGACCGGCCGAATTGTTTGCTAGGTAATCCCAATCGGGTACGATTACCATCATCTCTTTATTGTAAATTCTTGGTATGGAGTATAATTTATAAAGCGTGTAGTCATCCTTTTGTAGGATATTAACCAGTATTGTTATTCCTAATTCTTTCTATGAATTAATAATGTTTACTGTAGCTAACTGGTTAATAACTGATGCTGGTGAATAAAGAAGGCTATGCCCAGTACCTTTTAACATGTTTTTTACGACTATAGTTAACAACTGTGGATCAATAATTAATGGAGGGACCTTATGTGGTTCTAAAGAGTGGATAATATTTTTCTGTTCTAATAAGTAATCATAAATTCTTTCAAGTTCAACCAGTGCATAAATTACTATTCCATTTACTTCCAATTCTGACCAAATATCCATATCATCTGTTTTAATTATTTCTAAATTATACTGCACCGACGAGCTTAGTTTAATTAGTTTTTCCTCTATTTCTAAAGCCTGCATTGAGAGGTTACCAGTTACCAATTTTAAAAACTCAAAATTGGATATCACTGCTGCTGATTGTTTGTCCATTAGTTCAACCATGTTACCCCCGTCTTTTTGTAATTTGTCTAGGGTCTTGTAGATTCTGTCTGCATCTGTTTGGTGCATAGTACCGAATAATCCCTTTGAAAACGATCCAATTAGTTCATTGCCCCCCTTTTTTCGTCGTCGATAAAAATAACAGACTCTGAGATAATCTTATAATCCTTGTTTCCTAGAAAGTTAATTCAATTTCCCACAACTTACAAATTTATCCCCAAAATTTAAAAAACCTTATCCACTTTGCTATATGTTGTAGTTTTTGATTTTTTATTATAATATTTCATAGAATTTAATTTACTTTTTATTTGATTTTCGCGGGCAAATTTATGAATTTATAACAGAATCTGAGATAATCTTATAATCCTTGTTTCCCAGAAAGTTAATTCAATTTCCCACAACCTACAAATTTATCCCCAAAATTTACAAAACCTTATCTTCTTTGCTATATGTTGTATTTTTTGATTTTTTATTATAATATTTCATAGAATTTAATTTACTTTTTATTTGATTTTCGCGGGCAAATTTATGAATCGTCCGTAATTTTATCTAATTATATTACTGAAATCATCAAAATTATAAACCGGTTCAATATTACGTTTTACTATTTTTGGTAGTAGATCGCAAAACTCATACAATATAAATAATATTTAGTACTCTCATGGGGTGTATGATTATGGCTACATACAACTTCTGATAACCTCTCGTCCCAACTTTGACCATTCTTTTCTACATTCATTTTTAAATATTCCACCAATGGTCCATTCTATGGAACCATTGCACTGTTGATGATACGCTATGGTCTCTGAATTTTTAACAGTTTACACAAATTTCTGAAAAGTTGACTAGTAAAATTAGATCCCTGATTCGTAATTAATGGTTTTGGTATCAATAATATTTTTAGTTTCCTATAATCATTTATCAGTAATTTCATATAATGCATTTAATTTACTAAATCGTTTTTTACCGTCTTTCCCTAGTTTCTTTGGAACTACTAACAGAGGTGCCTGGCTGTTTAAAGTCATTATTTAACATTTGTCCAACTTGTTCGTGTATTTCTTTTCTATAACTTTCTGGAAGTCTATAATTAGCTTGTGCAATTGCAGGAGTATTATCTTGTACCAGTATCTTATGTGATTTTGATGTAGTGTAACTCAAATTATCTCCTGGTAAATGAAAAATATCATTAAATTCTTCACAAATTTCCTTTACTGTTTCCTTTTCTTCTGAATTCCAATTTTTGTCGACTTCCAAATTTATCTCTAAAAGTTGTATTCTTTGTTGTACGCTATTATACATTTTATCATCCAGGTTCTGGTATTTCTAAATCTTCATTATTTATATTCCTATGACTTACGGTTACATGACCATTGTGTATTTTTACTATGCAATTCCCAAGATAAATTCCAGGATGAAGTTATTTCTTCATACATATGAATTCTCCATTTTTTGCACTCGTTACTTTGATAATTTGATCTCGCCGCTCTTTTATTAACAGGTATAACAGGTATTTATTTCATTATTATTATTCATTATTATTATCCACTATTTTCTTCGCTTCTTCTATATAATAACTTTTATTCTCCTTTGACTCCTTAGTCAAATTATTTTCTTTTTCTATAAAATATTCTTTTATTTTATCTTCATTATTATTATCCACTATTTTCTTCTCTTCTTCTACATTATAAATATTATTCTCCTTCGATTCCTTAGTCAAATTATTTTCTTTTTCTATATAGAATTCCACGATTCTTTCTATATATCTTTTTTAATTATTTGTCTAAATTCTTCCAGTATAATTGTGCAATATTTCTTTATTTTCTGTTCCACTTGAAAATGGTAAACTAAATTCATTTGCGCTGTCCTGGGGTGCTGGAAATCGTAACTGTTATTTCGGTCCCAAAATGTGACAATTTATTTCGGTCCCAAAAGTCATTCCCTAAAATACCATCTACTAGAAATTTTAAATTTTCATTCATTACTTGGAAATCACAAACTAATTTACTAGACGTTCAATATTTCTTTTTGCAGCTTCCCATGGTTGTACTTTTGTCATATTGTTTTCCCTTATTTATTTTACTTATGTCAGCAACGCTGTCTTTATTTAATAAACTGACTTGGGCATCTGTGTCCACGAGTAATGTTACTTCTGTTTTATTGCTAATATATAATGGCAGCATAACTTACCCTGTGCTCTTTATTTAGGAACGACTGGGGTTTCGAGTCGCCCCTGATTCGTTTCCCGGCTATAATTGTTGTCTAGCTTGATAAATTTGTGTTATTTCACAATTTAATTCGTTATGTCCTTTTCCACCACACCATTCACAATTTTCTGTTAGTAGTATGTTTACTGTTGATGAAAGCATTCTTTAAGTATTACAACTTGTTGCGTAGTGACCATTGCTACCGCAAATTTTACATTTTCTTTGGAGTATTTGTCTGTTATTATTTACTACATTATTTATTTTACATTCCCTACTAATGTGTCCAGGTTTACCACATTTAAAACAAACTATTGTTTCAGTATTCCTTGCTCCGTTAAAGGATACATTCGCATTAGTATTGTTAATATTTGGATTTCGAAAATTTGTATTAACGGAATTGTTATTAGTGGGATTGTTAGTGCTTTGATTGTTTGGATATGTACTACGATAGTTAGAAGAATAATTAGTATGATAGTATGGTTAATATGTGAAAATTGATTTTGGTTTTTATTATTATTAAATTTCGGATTATAATTATTTCTATGTGAAAACATTCTACTCCGATTGGGATTATAGCAATTATTTTGATATTACTTATTATTGTTAAATTGAGAAGAATTTTAGTTTGTATTTTAACAGGTATGTAAGAATTTTTGGAACATTTGTTCAAACTGTGTGGTATCATTATTTATAGTAGGTGCTACCTGATCTAAATGGTTTGGAAAATTCTTGACGCCTCTCAAAAGATCTTCAAATTTATGATAATTTTGACCCAAAACATTTTATTTTATTGATTCCGATCTTAAACCCCTAATAAAAACTCGTTGTGCAGTTTCTTCTGTATCTTGTAACATTGAGCCTGGTTCCGTAGTATATTTCTTTTTTATTCGCAAACTTAAACATGAATATGTTGGTTAACATATCTCTAATCTGTTAACCCGATTGTTTAATTCTTCAATATGTTTTGTCATATTTAATACATTGTTCTTTACAAATTCAACATTTGATTTTACTGTTGCTGTGTGTTTATTAATCAATCTAGTGTACGATTTCTGTATTTCTGTAGCTTATCCAAAAGTCCGTAAATCTATTATAGTCCTCCATATTATCAAATTTACTTACATTTATTGCAGAAATTATTTTAATAACTATTTTTAAATAAAAATTCTGGTCTGTTAATTTATTTTCTAATTAAAATTGATAAATATTTTTTAGTCAGCTGACATATTTTAAAAATATCTTTACGAGTATTACATACAGGGTAAATACATTTGCAAAAACTGTCAAAAAATACATTGGTGCATTGTAATGTTTACTGCAATAATCTAGACTTAACGGCCTTTTTGATACTTATACATCTATTGGAATCTATGGTTTCCCTATCATTACCACATCTTCTACACTTGTCTTTGGGCAGATTTTCGTTTAAAATCTTCGTATTGATTAATTACTTTACCCTGAATTGCTATGGCAAATCCTTCTGTTTCCAGATAGTTGACGCTATCTTAACCACTTGTTGGAGAGTATCAATACTATCTAATATTAATTCTGTGATAGGCTTACCATGTATCTGTTTTTGTCCGTATCAATACTATCTATCTGATATTAATTCTGTGATAGGCTTACCATGTATCTGTTTTTATCTCCAGATAAAACTATTAATCACCACTCCATCAATTTTTTCGCTCAGATTAAGATGTGTGTAATTTGTATCAGCAGCCACTATCATTCTGATTAACACGTCAGAATGAAAGTAATAACGTAAGCACCTTTGATGTTCATAATGGAGTGACACTATGGTTGTGAATCCTCTACCCCAAATTCTCTTGGCAGAAATGTTCGTGCTTTTGTACTATTCAGATACCACCAGTGCGGTTAGTAAGTAATGTTCTTAAAAGTCTTGAAATTCGAATTAAATCAGTATCAGTTCTTCTGATGATTCAAAATGAGTTCATTAATACTGGAACAGCACAGGTGTTAATTGCTTTCTTTTTATTTCCAGCATTCAGATTTTATCTCAATACCTTCTCCACTCTCTGCTTGAATTCGCTTATTATTTTCTCTTTAATTAATGACATACCTAAGCGCTTCAGCTGGATTACTCCAATATATTTATCATTTTCTCCGTTTTTCAAATCGTGATGTCATCCTGATCTATAGGGCAGCCTTGTTATTATTATTATAATTATTTTTATTATTTATATAATTGTTACGTCCACCGTAAGGAGACATCGCTACGCTGACGCCATCAGCGAAGTTTCATTCTGTTTGAACCTTTTTTCGTTCCGAAGGTGGAACATCAGCAGCGGAACATTTTATATGACAGTTGTCAAGACACATATTTATAATATATAGAAAAATAAAGCATTCGAAAATTGTTAGCAAGAAGAAGCGGTTGTTGTTTTTTTATTATTAAATATTTGGATATTAGTAGAAAGCGCAGACATTTTTGGTGCAAAAACCCGGGAAGTAACCCAGGCATTTAAAAATTGAGTCTAATAAATATTAATTGTATTAAATAAATATTAATTGTGAAAAAGTGAAAAAGAGAAAACTGTGGTGTGAAAAACTCTAGTGAGCAGGTTGTATTGAAAAGAAAAAAAAACATTTTATTCGGATTCTGATTTTCTGATTTTCTTCTTCGATTGATTAACCAGGAAAAAGACATCGAGTAGCAATAATAAAAAGGTGAGAAAGTTGAGTTCCTATTTCTAGAAATAAAAACATATTTGCATAAGGCATTTTATATTTAGTTTTATGACTGTACCAACAAATATTTTATTGTGTAGGGCAGTTTTTTTGCATTTGTTGAATTGCGCGGAATAGTTATATTTGTGTTGTTCTGGTAGAGTTTTTTTGTGGTCATAAAATAAAAAAGTTGCGAAATAGGAATGTTTAATTTTGTTGTGCATGCATAATACATATGTGTATGTGCATATATATGCATGTGCCATGGAAAATTTCATTGTTGCTGCGGAATTTTTTGTTTGGTTTTTTTGTCTTGTTCGTTTGTTTGTTTTGTTCATTGCGTGTGTAAACGGAAAATTCCATTGTTATGTTTAGTATTGCATACTGCTAGGAATTTTATATATGAAGAGATGATAATGCAGTGTGAAATTACATTGCATGAAAATATAAAAGGTAGTTTTTATATAGAATGATAAAGTAAAGTACAGGCAATATCGTATTTTAGAAAATTTAATTTTTTATATATATGATGGGTGAGAATTGTAGTGAAAGATTATGGTATTTATAGAGAATTGTGTAGTATGTTTTTGTAATAGAATATATTAATTTTTTTGATATATAGGATAGTGATATGAAAACAATCTTGATTTTGGTTGGTATTGATATGGTTCAGGATTAGGGTTGAGATACGCTATATATAAATTCAGAATTATAAAAATCAGGAATGTTACAAATAAAATTATAGAATTTTTTGGATATTTAAATTGTCCTCGATATTATTATGATTATTATTCATTAAATTGTTTAGATTTTTTCTTCATTTGGTCAATTTTATGAGATTTTATGGTTATTAAAATTTCCCTCGATATTATTATGAAGATTGTTGGTTAACTTTTTAGATTTCTATATTTCGTTTAGTCAGAAATAAAAATGGGAGAATAACTTAAAAAAATTTTTTTGGCCTTATTAGAGAAAGAATATTAGTTATATTAATTACAGTCGAAAATTAAAGATTTTTTAAGATTTTATTTTGTCAAGTTCAATTGTTTAGGCTTCGTAGGTTGAGCTACTGTTGGAAAAACCTGTTGTTGAGAATCTGTTGTTGTAGATGTTAACTGTTGCATATCGAAATATGGTAGTATCATCTCAAAAAGAAATTTAATTTACAATAATGAGATTTATTGTAATGTATTTCAGCATTGACGAAATTTAATTTTAATTTGAGTTGGTGAAAATTAAAAATTTTGTATATGATGATGATGGCGCTAACTTCAATAATTTTTTTTTTATTTTTATTTTAAAAGCGTCGTAAATTATGAGGTTTGTTATTGTAATTTCGAAGTATCAAATTTTTATATCTACGGCTTCTGGTGAGTTGATGTAAGACATGGTTGTGGTCAATCATGCCATCAGTTGTTTTGATATAAGACTTGGTTGTTGTTGTTGTAGCGTCATCAGGCCTGAAAGTAGATTAAGAAAACTCCCCTCGTTCTTACACTGGTACGACTTATTTTATTCTAAATCGCAATACTAAATACTAAATATTACTACTAATGTTAACTACTAAAAGCGTTAATAAAGCAACTTATACTACCTTAAATATTATTGATGGGAATTGTGATCGAATCAAACAGGTAAGCCTAGGAAAGAGGCCACTTTGGTGGGCTGTGACCATAAATCAAATGCTACTAGGTCTGTTGCTTTCGCAGAGCAATTAAAAAGATGGTTTGTATCATGAGTACCTTGGTTGCATTCTGGACACAGATCAGAGGTGCCAGGCAGAGGTGGTAGGCAGAGCCGGCGTAACTCTGTCTTTAATGTGCCTGATGCCCTGGCGAATGCTGCGTGATGGCAAGTCACTGACAGTAATAACGTGGGATGGATGGTCAGTATTAGGGCAGGAATTGCGTGGATAGCAGTTCGTTGTGCTGCTTGACAGGAAGGATTGAAGTTTCAGCATGGAGGTGATCAGGGCAGGAAATGTAGTGACAGCCAGACGCTATGCGAAGCGCTGTGTTTTGTCTGGATTGAAGTCTATTCCATTGAGTGTTACTTAGGTAAGACGTCCAGACTGGCGCAGCATAGTTGATGATTGTTCGTCCGATGGCTTTATATGTCGTGATAAGGATTTCTTTGTCCTTCCCCCAAGTTGTACCGGCTAAAGCTCTTAGGACCCTATTTCTATTGCTCATTTTGATGCAGATGGAATTAGCATGTTTTGAAAATGTGAGAAGGTTGTCAAAAGTGACTCCTAGAATATTCGGATTATTAGTTGTGGGGATGGGTTCACCATTTATATGAATATCTAGGGTTAGTTTGACTTCCTTGGTCCAAGATGTAAAAAGAGTGGCTGATGATTTATGTGAAGCGAGTTGGAGTTTCCTCGAGGAGAAAAATTGAGCTAACTCTGCCAGGTAGGTGTTTATCCTGTTTGTAACTTCACATATATCTAAACCAGTCGCAGCGACTGTACAATCATCAGCATAAGTTATGAGTTTTACGCCAGGAGGAGGTGTAGGAAGTAAGGAAAGGTATAGGTTAAAGAGGATAGGGGAGAGGACCCCACCTTGAGGGACGCCCATCTTCAGTTTTCGATGCTTAGAGCATGAGTTACGGAACTCTACATACGCAGACCTTCCGTTGATGTAAGCTGATAGGAATCTTTTAGTGGAATTAGGGAGGGAGGAATTTATGATATCTTTTGATAGGTCAAGTGCTACAACAACAGTGCGCCAATGCGGGCGACGGTGATTGAGACCGTCCGCAATTTTGGTTGTGAGTTCAGTTAGCGCTGTTGTTGTACTACGATGCTTCCTAAAGCCATGCTGGTGTGCCGCTAGTGAGAAATTCTCCTGAAGTTGTGCCAAAAGGAGGGCTTCCAACGTTTTGGCTACTGGAGAAAGCAACGAGATTGGCCTATACGAAGAGCTCTCGCTAGATGGCTTGCCAGGTTTTAAGATTGGAATAATCCTGGCAACTTTCCATACGCTAGGTATGGTGAAATTTGTAAGCGCAAGGTTTATCACCTGCGCAAGATATTCTATGCTCTGGATGTTAAGCTTTTTCAGCATGAACATAGAAATGCCATCTGGCCCTAATGCTTTAGAAGGTTTAGCCTTCTTTATTGCTGCATGCACTTCTTGTGCAGAAATAGCAGAGATGTTATTTGCTGGTTTTAAAGCTTTTAGCTTACGTAAAACCGGCCTTAATGTTTTGCATTGGGCAAGCGGGTGCTCTACAAATTGACGACAGAATTTGGTGGCGCATTTTTTGTTGTTATCGCAGTGCTGGTTGTTGAAGGCTATAGCCGTTTTATTCTGGGCTTGGCGTTTGCCAGACAAACCGCTACCATCAGCTTTTTAGAACTAAGCGAGCAATGTTCAAGGTGACTCAACCACTTGGACCGCCGGTGATCGGCTACCAGTTTATGGATGTCCTGTGTTAGTCAAGTGATATTAGCATCGCTTGGGTCTGTTGCTCGAAGGTGGTCGCGTTGTTCGGCGAGCCTGGAAGACTCAGGCGGAAAATTTGGAATCACTTTTTTGATTCTGCCCATTTGAATGAAAATTTTGGCAGCACTAACGATTGCGTCACGGAAGATTTTCTCACCTGCTATAGCGCTTGTTGGTTCCTGTAGTGAAGAGAGTTTGCGGTCTACGAAGTTCGCGAACTCAGGCCAATTGGCTTTATTATGATTGAGATAAGTTCGCTGTTCGGACACTACAAAGGTGTTAGATTCCTCTATGTTGATCACTACAGGAAGATGGTCTGAACTAAGCGCAGAATCGGCTCGCCAAGATACCCTACTTAGAAGTGAGTAGTTTACAAGTGTGATATCAGGGGAGCTTGAGCAGGAAGATGTTATTCTGGTGGGAAAATCTTCGTTGATAGTAACAAAATCTGAGTCTTCAATTTGTTCGACAAAGGTATTTCCACGGTTGTCACTAGGAATATTGGAGAACCAAAGTGGGTGATGAGCATTAAAATCGCCCATTATGATGGTATTTTCACCCTGAAGAATGCAGTCTAGGGTTGGCTGGTAGTTTGCTTCAACGCTGTTTACTGGTGGTATGTAAACATTTGTAAGCGTGAGCTCAATATCACCCGTTTTGACTGCTATACTCATTGCCTCCATATGAGGATCGGAGGAGAGTTGGGAAATCGCTATATGTCTGAAAGAGATATCAGGATGTAGGATAAAAGCGAGTCCCCCGCCTCTGTCGGTTCTGTCACGTCTAATGATGTGATAACCGTTAAATGAAGACAATGAGTGTGAATTTGGAACTTCGGTCTCCTGTACGGCAGCTATCAATATGTCATTTCGAAACATGTAATTGGTGATCTCGGTTAACTTGTTTCTGAGGCCATTGCAGTTCCATTGAAGGACTCTGAATGAATCAACTGAAAGACTTTGTGGCTGACCGTACTGGATTTGTGGAATGTCAGTGTGTGACTCTACATTCACCGATGCGATGTTGGTGCATGGTGAAAATGGAGTTGGCAGATCTACTATTGCCAATGCGATGTTGGTGCATGGCGGAGATGGAGAATGTAGATCTACTATTGCCATTGTGTCATTTAAGGATTGTATTGCTCTAGATGCGCATCAACTCCCGATAAAGCTGGTTGTGTAGTCACTAGTGCTACTAAGGCCTGAACACTGTTTAAGGTAGCACCAGTTACTACAACTGTTACAGCGAACTGAGGCGACCGTTCTCTTTATCGGAAGATTACAGACCGAGCACAGCCAGTTTCTAGGACCTGGGTTTGATTCGATTCCGGCTCTTAAGAGTAGTATGTTGAGCAGATTGGCCGGGATAATCTGCCCTAGCAGAGAAAAAAGTAAGCCAGGAACAGTGCCTGAAAAAGGAAAGCTTAAATAATCCAATCTCAAACCTGATTCCGAATTGGTGATCCTTGGCCTGGGGTCCAACTGATGTTGTTTGCCAGGGTCTCTCCGGTGCGTAGAACCGATCACCTCGGGAGAGAGACATGGTTGTGGTCAATCATGCTATCTGTTTCATCGTAGAATATAAGACAAGGTTGTGGTCAATCATGCTATTTGTTGCCTCGTAGAATATAAGACATGGTTGTGGTCAATCATGCTATATGTTTCCTCGTAGAATATAAGACGTGGTAATGTACAACCATGTAAATTATTGAAAAATATATTGAGCATTAGTATAATTCAAGCAGTAGTGGTAATAATTTAGGAAGAATTCGATCGTGTGATATTTGAAATTAAATGTTGTAATAATAATTAGTTGTAACAAGGAGCATATTGTATATCAAAGTTTTTATTCCTTTTCAGGAGAATCGAGATGTGGCCAGAGGAGGATGGATATTTTGTTGGCTATGTGCAGGCCAGGGTGGACCAGATTAAAACCATCATTAGAAGAGTCACAGAAGTCGATCGAGTATTTGGATCAGCGGAGCCGAGAGCCATGCTAGATGACTTAAACGATATGGATAAAGAGATATCACTTAGAATTGAAGTCAAGGCTGAGAAACCAACTCTATTATTGTTAAATAATAGATATCACTTAGAATTGAAGTCATGGCTGAGAGACCAACTCTATTATTGTTGGATCAGTACGAGAAATTATTGGAGCATGCCAAAGGGTTGGTTCGTAGGTTGATTCAAAAAAGAAGTCGTATTCCAACTCAAGAGAAAATTAGTACTCCTTCGTCATCTGAAGGCAGGAGGATGCCGCTATCGCCAAAGCAGAGCAAGGTGAAGGAAACCCAATCACCAGTGGTCAAATTCTCTCAAGACTCTGCAGCTGGTAGTTCAGTTCAACAGAGATCGGCAGGGTGCCCATCGACCATCACCACCGCGAGCGGATTTAAACCGGTAAAATGGTCCGAGGAGATTTTTAAAGACAGCGAGCCGGAAAGTACAATTGCCGACAGTGAGCCAAGCCGCAAGGTTGTGAAGGAAGTTCAAAGTGATGCGGGAAACCTGAAGGAAAACGAGCCTAGTTGTAGTTATACGCGCAAGGTTGCAAGAAGAGAGCAAAGTGGTGATCAGGGCAATGTGGTATTAGAATTATTCACCAGTAGGTATCGGGCTACGGATCGTGGAGGATCATGGAGCATATTGAAGAGAGATGACAAGGATAGATCAAGGGCAAGATCTGGAGAAGAAGCCGAATATTATGTAGCAGCAAAGCAGGGCAAATTTAAAGCACCAGTGAACCGTGTGACATATCCGCCCATGAGCATGACATCGCCAATAAAGTTGTCCCCGCATGATTCCAACATTATTGGAATCTCAGAGATTTTTGTACATCCGCCAGTTGCAGGAGAGAGGCGTTGTGCTGTGTATGATAGGGATCATCGCATGTATCGTTGTCCATCACTGCTGCAAGCCAGTCTGCAGCATAGATGGTTTATGGCATTGTACGCTGGAGTTTGCTTAAACTGTTTAATTCAAGGACATTCATCCTTTACCTGTTCATATCCAGGTTCATGTCATAGATGTGGCACCCGGCATAACAGCGTATTGTGCCCAAAAAACCCAAAAAAGAAATAGTGCCAAGTTGTTGGAAGAGAGAAGCAGCGAAATGTTGTGAAGAATTAAAGAGAGACATGTTGTTCAAGTTATTGAGGCTATGAATAATTTAATTTTTTTATATATATTTTATTATATTTTGAGAGGGATTTTGTTGTTTTTTATTATTATTTCTATGTCACTAGTTGACAAGTTAATGTAATTTGAAAAAAAAGAAAAATATTAAATAGTATATAGATATAAAAAATAAGATAAATAGAATAAAGATATTTTGAATTGGAAAATTGGAAGTTGTATTGTATTATTTGATAGGATATTGTATTGATATGATATTGCTAGATGGAAAAGACGACTAGTATATAATAATTTTTGTTATATTTTTTGAATTCTGCTTTTCGATGATATCTTTTTTTTGCAACCAGGAATTTGACGAGAAATATTTTGAATTTTTTTAATATTGTTCTTTGTTGTGAGTACATGTAACGGAATCGTTTCTTTTTTGGAGTTTATTTTTAGATTCGTATAATGAGTCAGTCAATAGAAGAGGTCATTGATGAAGAGGTGGATCAGCAAATGGTGAACAGAGATCTTGATAGGGATCGTCTTTAACACAGTCGAGAGGAGAAAGTAGAATCATTGGAACGATTCTTTACCGAGATTCTTAATCCAGAACTATTTGCGTCATTGTCTCATACCGAATTACGTATTAGACGTGATCGGTTGCAGAAACATTTTGACGGTTTCGAAAAGATCAACTCATTGTATCGCCAAAAGAATATATTGGTGACCAATAACCTTTATAATGACATGGAGACTCGTTATATGGATGTCTTAGGAAGAATCGAAGATCAGCTAAAGGAGCAAAGTTGTAATGAGCAGAGTAGATTTTCGTCCACAATGATAGAACCAAGAGGAAACTTCCCAACAGTCATTCGAGTTGAGATGGATAGACCACCTCAGGTTGGAAAATTTAATGGTAACACAGCTGATTGGCCAGCGTTTCGTGATTTATTTTTGGCTGAAGTCCATGGAAAATATATGCATCCGGTTACTAAATTATTATATTTACAAGAGGCATGCATTGAGAAAGCTGCTCATACACTAGAGCCTTGGCAACCAACGCGGGATAATTACGAAGCAGCTTGGGATGTATTAATGAACGCTTATAATGATGATTATCATGTCATTCATGGTATATTGGGACAAATGTCTTCTGTTAAAAAGCAAGATCGTGAAAATCATGAATCCCGAAGGTTGATTTTAGATTCCATAAATAGTAGTACCCGTCAACTTGAATCAATTAGCACACAGCCAAAATTGTGGGATCAAATGTGGATTCACTTTGGTAAGCAGCGATTGCCAAGAGCCACATTGGATTCCTGGGAGCAATATAGGAACAAGGAAGGTGCAGGGAGTTTACCAACATTAAGAGAATTCAAGAAATTTTTAGACACTAAATCTAAAGGTAGACGGGAATTTGAAAATGATTCCTCAGAAGGGTCCTATGATAATATTAACCCAACAAAGGAGAGTAGTAGTAATCGATTTAAGCCATATGACAAATCAGATCATTCGCTTAACCGTTCTTATACAAGAGATAGATCATCTTATAATTATGATAACAATAATATAAATAATAGCGCTCGGAAAGGTAATTGTATGGCAACGGGCTGTAATGAACAGCACGAACTTTCACAGTGTGAGAAATTTAAGAAGTTAATGCTGAAAGACAGATTGAACCTGGTTATGAAAAACAGATTGTGCAAATGTTGTCTGAAGATTGGCCATATGGCTCGAACGTGTATTAGAAGAGGTTGTCGGAAATGCGAAGGTGATACAGATAAACATCATTGGTCATTATGCCCAAGAACCGCTTTAAATCAATCGGTTTTTAACACTTCTTCATGGATAAAGAATGATCAATGACAATTAGATCGTTCAAATGCCTCGGAGATTAAAAATCAACACGTATATAATGATGTTTTTGATGAATCATTAACCATTTTGGCTACGGCGCTATTTAGAATTAAAATTGGTGACGCGTTATCTCGTCCATTAAGAGCAATTTGTGACACCGGAGCTCAATTAAATTTACTCAATAATTCTATTGTGAAGGAATTAAATTAACAAGGACGTCATCAACAGTAAATATTAGAGGTATAGGCGGTGATAGTGCAGCTATTAAAGGAGAAGTGAATGTAGAAATATACCATGCAAATATTGATTTACTTATTGGAAAGCTCAGGTTTGTGGTATTGGTAAAATCAATTGAGGATCACCCGATAGAAGTAGTTGACAATGAATCATTCGATCATATAACAACGGACAATTTAGCTGATCCAAAATACAATGAGCCAGGTTGTATTGATGCAATATTTGGTGCTGGAGTATTGGCCAGACATATCCAAGAAGGATTATTATATAGAGACAATGGGTTGGTGGCCCAGAATACTTCATTTGGTTGGATAATCTTTGGCGAGAGCACATTAGTCACACGAAAAACGAATGATGCAATAATTGGTGCAGTGACAAAATATAATGAGATTAAATCATTGATTCATAAATTGTGGGATATTGAAGAATTTGATGAACCGAAGCCATTATCACCAGAGGATCAATATTGTGAGAATAATTTCAAAAGCACGGTCAAGAAAAATAATGAGAGATATAATGTGGTAATACCACTGAAGCCTGGTGCAGAATTAGGTGAATCAAGAGCTATGGCTTTGCGCAGATTGTTTTGTTTAGAAGCCAGATTTAAAAAACACCCTGAAATCAGAGAAAAATATGTTAATTTTATGGAGGAGTATGAAACACTAGGGCATATGCGTGAAGCGGATCTATTAGATTCAACCAATTTGCATTATTATATACCACATCATGCTGTTTCGATTGAACGAAAATTTAGGGTGGTATTTGATGGATCAGCGAAATCAACAAATGGGAAATCATTGAATGATATTCAATAAATTAGAAAACGTGTTTAAAAATTGCTCCGTTTAATTAATTAATATTTAAAGTAATCATTTTTTATTTTAATATATACATATATAAAAAAAAAGTTTGTTCCAACAAGAAGGTCTTCCTACAGAGTATAAGGCTCTAAGAAAAATATTCGATCGTTTTAATGAATCTTTTGGTATCTCTTCTTGTGATGTCTCTAAAGATTTAGATACTTTTGCATCTCACATTAGCTCGAAAAGAATATCTCACCTGCAAAAATCTCGCGAGAATTCTTTAAAAAAAATTCGTGCCATACCACAACCAAAAAAATCACCATTCTGGTAATTTAAATTTAAATTTCACTGACTCCTTAAGATTCTTTTACCATAACTGTGGTGGTATCAGGGGTAAACTCAAAAAAATATTTCTTGATACAAAATCTTGCCATTTCGATGTTATAGTTATTACTGAAACATGGCTAAATGACTCTTTTTCTAATTTCGAAATATTAAGTAGTGACTGGACTGTTTATGGAAATGATCGAGATTATGAATCTACTGGTCTATCAAGAGGAGGTGGTGTTTTAATAGCTTTGCGTAACACACTAACTCATGAAATTATTCAAACCAACCCCTCACAAAACTTCGAACATACTTTTATTAAATTTCGTCTAGGTAACAAATATGTTTTCATTGGGGTAGTATATATCCCACCTACATCTGACGAAACTGTCTACAGTGAATTTTTTAAATCTTTCCTTACAGTTTACTCTTTGTTAAGTGAAGTGGACGACATTTTCATTTTCGGTGATTTTAATCGCCCAAATCTATCGTTTGTCGCCAATGAATCAGACAAACACTTACTTCCAGTAAACTTTTCTGACGATATAGACTATGCTCTATTAGATACTTTTTATGGAAACGATCTCCACCAGATTGTTCAAAATCCTAACAATAATGGAAATTGGCTTGATCTTGTATTCTCTAACGCTTATGACAATGCGATTGTTGATCCAGCCAGTGATGTTGAGAATCTTTTCTCAAACACCCATCATCACTCAGCTATAGTTCTAGAAATTCCAACCACTGATACCATTTTTTCAAAATCATACAATAAATCAATTGTATACGATTTTCAAAATGCAGATTATACAAGTATAAGTGCTAATTTATCTGTTAACTGGACAAATATTCTATCTACTAATGACCTTGATTACGCCGTTTCTCTATTCTACAATAAAATTTCTGAGCTAATTGAAAATTTTGTGCCAAAAATTATTAAAAAGGATAGAGTATCCGAACCTTGGCTTAATAAGAATTTACGTACCTTAAGAAATAAAAGAAATAAATTATTCAAGAAACTTTAGAATATGGACACCGTAAATGAAACCTTGAAACTAAAATACAACCAGCTAGCTTCAGAATTTTCAAAACAATCACACGAGGCATACGATCGCTATGTCCTTAATGTTGGCCAAAACATTATTCAGGACCCTAAAAAATTTTATGACTTTGTAAATATAAAGCGGAAGACTATGTGATATCCTTCAAATATGAACAGAGAAGCCAACTCTTCTTCATGTCCTAAAGTCATCAGTGATATGTTTGCAGACCGTTTTCAAGAAGTTTTCTCTTCTATTTCTGACACTTCGGATTGTTCTCCCACTAATTTTAATACGCCTTCTCTTATAGATAATATTTCACTATCGATGGACGACATAGAAAACGCTCTTAATAATATTGATAGTAAAAAACAAGCTATATCTCAATACTAAAAACAAGATATACTAAAAACAAGATATACTAAAAACAAGCTATATCTCAATGTAAAGAAGTGCCATGTGATTACATTTTCTCGCAAGAGAAATAATATTAATTTCAATTATTATCTTAACGAAACATTACTCCATCGTGTCAATCAAATATTCGACCTTGGTATTCTTCTGGATAGCAAACTAACATTTAATAATCACTTTGAAAAGATTATTACAAAAGCTAGTAAATTGCTTGTATTCATAAAAAGGAGAGCAAAAGAATTTAATAATATATGGGTCACTAAATCTTTATACTGTGCTCTCGTTCGTCCTACCTTAGAATATGCATGTCAAATTTGGGACCCAAATTTTCAATGGCATAGCAATAGAATTGAATCTATTCAGAAACAATTCATTCTCTTTGCATTAAGGGAGCTTTATAATCCCAGAGACTATGATAATTTACCATCCTATGCACACAGACTTTCACTAATAAATCTTTCATCTCTATCGTCTAGGAGAATCATTTTATCTTCGTGTTTTACTTTTGATGTATTAACAAATAACATTCAAGTTAATTTCATATCAAGCAAAATAAAATTAAATAAAGATACTAGACATACGAGAGTAACTAGACCATTACTAGAATATTTTCATCGTACGGAATATGGTAAAAATGAACCAATAAATAGATGCTGTAAGGTGTTCAACAAATTTGGGGCATTTTACTCATCCTCTATTTCAAAATTTAATTACAAAAAACACCTACAATCTATATTGAAATTAACACACACACATGGTATATGCACTTTTTTATTGTAAAATATAATTTTGAAATTTTTATATTTTATTGTATAAGCTTTACATTACATAATAATTACATATTATATGAATAAGTATTCTGTATATAATTTTAGTTTTATATATTATATAGTCTTAATTATTTTTTAAAGTATTGTAAATTTAATTTATCTTTGTAATGCCTTGTTTGGTTAATGAATAAAATAAAATAAAAAATATATTGGTCCACGTTTACAAAAAGACTTGTTACACATTATATTAAAATTTCGCACTGGTCGTGTTGCACTAACGGCAGATATTTGTAAAATGTTACGACAGGTCCAAATTCAACCTCATCATTGGGACCTTCAACGAATTTTGTGGAGGAAAAATTCCCACGAGCCAATACGAGATTATTGGTTAGCAGTCGTCACATATGGTTTGGCATCATCACCATATAATGCTGTAAAAGCACTTATGCAATGTGCATTAGATAATATTGAAAGGTATCCAATGGCTGGGCAGGTTATATAAAAAAATTATTATATGGACGACATGTTAGCATCGGTCGATTCAGAAGAACAAGCTATCACTTTGAAGGGGGAGGTCATCGAATTGCTTCGAAAAGGTGGATTTGAGTTAGCGAAATGGAGATCGAATCTAGAAAATATTATGGAAGGACATGAAGAAGCAAAAAGCGTTGATGAGCAAAGTAGTACTAGTATTTTGGGAGTTTTGTGGGATTATAGAAATGATGAGTTCCAATTTAGCGTGAAACCGAGAATACAACCTGGTATTATCACCAAACGTATTATTACTAGTGAAGCTGCACGGATTTTTGATCCACAAGGTTATGTAGCACCTGTGACAATTAGAGCGAAGTTGTTTATACAAGAATTATGGCGCAGAGGAAATGATTGGGATGATCCACTATCAGAAAGCATTCAACAGCAGTGGACAGAATTTTATGATGAGCTAGAATTAATTAAATATATAAGAATTCCAAGATAGATAGGAACATCATTAAGTAAAAAGAGTCAAATTCATCTATTTGCTGATGCTTCGAAAAAAGTGAAATTAATAATGGTTGTTTTAAAGCAAAGTTGTTATGTTCAAGAAGTCGTGTTTCACCAATTAAAATAGTCACCATTCCACGATTAGAATTATGCGCCATCGAATCCAGTTGTAAATTTATAACCAAAATAAAACAGATTCCGATGTTTGAAAATTCTGAAATATTTGTTTGGACTGATTCAGAAATCATATTGCATTGGTTGGGGAAGCCATTGAGAGAATTGAAGGTATTTGTTGCCAATCGTGTTAATAAAATATTGAAGTCGGTCAAAATTTAACAAATTCGTCATATAAGATCGGAGCATATCCTGCAGATTTAATATCACGAGGGATTAAAACTGGAAACTTATTGAATAATAGTTTATGGTGGAATGGACCCTCTATGCTGATCGAAAAGTGTGAAAATTGGCCTGTATGGACATCTAAAGGATTAGATAAAGAAACAAACATCCAAATTGAAACGGAAGTTTGATACTGTATTGTTGAGTTCGTGCACTAACGAGATGGAAGAAATTGATTTAATGGTTAAAATGTTATCTTATAGAGCAGTCTGTCGTATCACAGCTTATGTAATTCGTTTTTGTCAAATATGTTTTGAGTCAATTGGGAAGCGCAACCATAATTCAAATCCATTATTTAAAATTTATGCAGAAAAACGGGCATCATTCAGTCAGGGCAGTGTTGTTATTGATATAAATGACGCTAAGTTAAAGATTGATAGATTGACGATCCAGGAAGTGGATAATGCTCTGAATTATTGGATTAAAAGGTATCAGGAAGATTCGTTTCCTGCAGAATACCAAGCAATTTCAAAAAATAAATCGACTTTGGTCGTTGTCACCATGGATGGATACAAATGGGTTGTTCAAAATTTATGGTCGTTTAAATAATTTGGATTTATCATTAAACCAAAGAAAACCAATCATCCTAGATCACAGAGGTATGTTGTCCAGAAGAATTGCTGAAGAAGTTCATTTATTTTTATGTCATGGTGGTGTGCAGCTTTGCACTCAATTCTTGAGAAATAAATATGGGATAATAAATATCCGGGTATTGTTATGACGTGTTGTAAGAAGTTGTGTGACATGTTGTAGATATCGTAAAGAAACAGCCAAGCTGTTCATGGCTGATTTGCCTAGAATGAGATTTCAACCAACACCAGCATTTTATCACTGTGGAGTAGATTATGCTGGTCCAATATCTCTTAAACATAGTCGAAATGTTACTACGAAGGGATATGTAGCTGTATTCGTCTGTATGGTGTACAAAGCTGTTCATTTAGAGCTAGTAAGTAGTCTAGAAGCAGAAGCTGTTATAGCCGCTTTGAGCAGGTTTGTTAATCTAAGAGCTAGTCGTATTCACCACATGTATAGTGACAATGGTCGAAACTTTGTTGGAGCAGCTAGAATTCTCAGAGAAGCTGTAGAATTATGGCAGGACGAAAGAGTTGCCAATTATTTAGAAATGCAAGAAATTCAATGGCATTTTAATGTACCCAATGCACCTCATCATGGAGGATTATGGGAAGCCGGTGTTAAATCAATAAAACACCATTTGAAAAGAGTAGCTGGTGTACATTTGTTTACATTCGAACAATTAGCAACGTTGTTAGCGAAAAATTCTGCTTGTGTAAACTCTCGACCATTAACACCGATGAGCAGTGATCCATCAGATCTAAACGCATTAACACCTGGTCACTTTTTAGCTGGTCAACTAATACTTACACCATACGAAATTCGGTTAAAAGAAGGTCCTATTAATCGATTACAACAAGAATTTTGTTATGGACACAAGAATATATTGGAGAGCAACAAAGTCGTAATAAATGAGCAGGTTGTCAAAAATCACTCAAGGTTGGAGATTTGGTATTTGTAAAAAATGAATTAACACCACCAAGTCAGTGGTTGATGGTTGGAATTGTAAAAACATATCCTGGGCCAGATGGACATGTGCGTTCATGCAAAGTCAAGACGTTAAATGGTGAATTAGATCGACCAATTACCAAATTATGTTTACTACCAATTGAGGAGGAAATAACATCGGATGCTGGTTTTCCTTAGTTTTCCCGAAAGGGTTTTTTCTAAGGTTTTCCCCGCATCCTAGAGCAAATGCTGGATGACCATTGAGAATAGTTGTTACTGAGATCAGTAGTATGAGGCACATTGTGGTATGGAGGTTTTAGGCACCTAGTTCCTCAACGGGGTAGGTTGTTACGACCACCGTCAGGAGACATCGCTATGCTGACGACATCAAATAAGTTTCATTCTGTTTGAACCTTTTTTCGTTCCGAAGGTGGAACATCAGCAGCGGAACATTTTATATGACATTTGTCAAGACATATATTTATAATATATAGAAAAATAAAGCATTCGAAAATTGTTAGCCAGAAGAAGCGGTTGTTTTTTTTTATTATTAAATTTTTGGATATTAGTAGAAAGCGCAGACAATAATTATTATTATTATCCTTATTGATCCAATTTCTACAATCTTTAATTATATGTCACATTTTTGCATTAGCACTAAAACTTCCGCTTGATTGGTTGGTTGGTTTAACCAAGGCTAGTCCCAGCAACATTCCGGCGACACCAATTAGTGAGTACGCACCGTTTTGCTACCACACATGCCCATGAGACCAGATTAATTTACGCGGTGGAAAGAGGCAATTTAGATCCACCTCGTGTTGTTCAAGAAGCGTACCGTGTCTTTGGGTTGCTCGTGGCTAGGTCATTGAGTTCGTTGGGGTATAGACTGCCCAAAGAGTTGTATTTGGCTCTGGCTAGAACAGGGCACTCGCGGATGAAATGCACTATACTCTCTTTCCCATGCAGCACTTTGGAGCTGCGGCATGATTGGTTAAATGGGATGCCCAGTCTGGCCGTATGTTCGCCAATTGGCCAGTGCCCCTTTATATACAGCTGTAATTCTAGCTATGTTCTTTCAAGGCAGCTTTGGGAGGTAATCCGTTTTTCTTTTTTCGTAGGACGGCCATGTTTTCCTGGGCGTTCTGCACGTTGTTAGGTTCTTCCATCTTAGATTGGCTAAGGATAGGAAGTGTAAATGGATATCTCTTTTTACGGTATTTATGGGGAGGTCAACTTGCTCTCCCATAATAAATTCATCAACATATTCATTCCCTGGGATGTTCCTACGTCCTGGAACCCATAGCAGGGTGACAATATACTGGCTACCAATGTGTGCGAGCTCATTCGAGCATTTCTGCACCAGTTTGGATGATATTATGGCTGAGTGAAGAGCCAAGATAGCAGCTTGGTTATTCGTAACTATTGCCACGTTGTTTTTAGGAGATGTGTCATTTCTCACTATTTCGCATGCTTTCCAGATTGCCAGCATTTCAGCTTGGAAAACCCTAGATCTGTCTGGTAGTCAGTATGATTGAGTTACGCCTAGAGTTTCCAAATAAACACCAGTACCAACACCACAGTCCATCTCTGAACCATCAGTGAATAGTACAGTGTCTATTCCACCCAGGGTGTTGCCATCCTTGTTGGTATCTTAACTTTGAATTTCTTGTCAATCTTCAACTTGGGAGTGGTGTAGTCCGTGGATTTGGGTATCAGTGTCCTGGTGATAGTACTAAGGATATTGCTGTGTCCATAGGGTTTTTCCAACCAGTACCCGTTTTCTTTGAGTCTGACTGCAATACAAGTGGCTAAATGTTTGACGTGTAGATCCAGTGGAAGAAGGTAGAGAACTGCATCTAAAGCGTCCCTCGGCGTAGATTTTAACGCTCCTGTGACGCTAATACATGCACTACTCTGAACCCTACCTAGCATGAGACGGATATATTCCTTCCCCACAGCTGGCCACCACACTACTGATCCGTATGTGAGGATAGGCCGTACTACGGCAGTGTACATTCACAAAGCCATGCTCCCCACTTCTTCCCAAGCATCTTCTTACAGGAATATAAGGCTATGCAGGCCTTCCTAGCTCTCTCTTCAATATTGAATCTGCAATTCAGTTTCGGGTCGAGTACTACGCCCAAATATTTTACTTTAGAGGACAAATCAAGCATTATACCGTGCAGTCTTGGTCGGTGAAAGTTAGGATCTTTGTTTTGGTTGTGAACAGCATCAATTCTGTTTTAGTCGGGTTAGCACAGAGGCTACAATCTTTGGCCCATCTGTTAACCATGCCCAAAGCCCTTTCCATAATCTCGCTGATTATGTTAATATACTTCCCAGAAACTAATATAACTACATCGTCTGCATATGCGACCGCTATAATACCTTCCTCCTGGAGTTTTTTCAAAATTTTGTTCATTACCAGTAACCACAGTAGTGGAGATAGCACACCGCCTTGTGGGGTTCCTCTACTTACATGTCTGGTAATCTGATTGTTGCCAAGATCCGCCTGCATTTCTCTGGTCAAAATCATGCTAACTATCCACCGGCTAAGTGTTACTTCGACACCTAATTCGGCGAGCGAATCTTGGATGGCTGATACATGTATGTTGTTAAAAGTACCTTCTATGTCCAGAAAGGTGGATAAGGATAATTCTTTATATTGTATTTATTGCTCAACAGTTCGCACAATCTCACTCAGTGCAATTGCCGTTGACTTACCTTTACAGTAGGCATGCTGATATTTGCACAATGGAGTTCTCTCCAAGGTTTTCGTAAGATCCGCCTCCAACATCCTTGGCCATTTCGCGTCCTCTCTTTCCGGCTTATGGTATAAAGACAACCTTCAACCGCGTCCACGGCTGCAGGATATGTACGAGTGTAAGGCTACCTTTGAATAACTTCATCATCACAGGAATAGCTAGTTCCTTAGCTTCCTGTAGCATCTTCGGAAAAATTCCATCCAAACAAGCAGATTTGTATGGAAGGAAATTTTCAATCGCCCAGGCAATTTTCTTTTCAGTGGTAAGTGACCTAGCCCATTCACCTGAATTCATTTGGTTCTGGTTTTCATGATCACCCGTCTGGGTCATCCGGCCAGCAACCTCCGTGTTTCCAGGGAAATGAGTGTTCACCAATAGATTTAATGTTTCTGAGGACGACTCCGTCCAAGTCCCATCTGTTGTCTTCAGGAAGGATGGGTTGGAATGCTATTTGGATAAGACTCTACTTAGTCGGGCACCAGTCTCTAGTGCTTTCAATGAATTCACAGTACTCTTGCCATCCCTGGTTTTTGGCTGACCTGATGGCTTTTTTGTACTCTGAGATGGTCTTTGTAGGGTTGCCAGGAGTTATATTTATAACAGACATTGTATTCTTCCCTAGTCACCTTCCTCAGGTTAGTGAGGTTTTCATTCCTCCATACAGGGAATGTTTTCTTGTTGCGTTTGATAAGACATGATACTTCAAATGAGACCCTCATGGCGCTAGTGAACTTGTCCGCTCTTTCTTCTAATTCAGTGATTATTTCTACATCGCTTACGGAGCTAACTATGGCTGGTAGCTTTTGCTTTAGCACTGCTCTTGAATTTCGTCCAGTCAGTGTTTTTAGGGTTTCTATAAGGTTTTGACTTACCGAACAGAAGATTAACTTTGAAGAGTATC
The DNA here is from genome assembly GCA_963920725.1 of Rhamphomyia laevipes. Lineage (NCBI taxonomy): Eukaryota > Metazoa > Arthropoda > Insecta > Diptera > Empididae > Rhamphomyia > Rhamphomyia laevipes. The sequence goes on from OY987255.1 coordinate 112,696,662, forward strand.
CAGCTGTGATCCGAGAAGGATCTTCTCTCGGTCACTCTCCAATTTTCTACTTTTAGGTTTTCATCGTTACCAATACATGTAAAGTCTATATTCTATAACATCTTCCCAGTCAGAGAATCTTTCTGAACTGGGAAAACTGAAAGTAGGAGTATTACCCCTATTGCATATTAGTAGGTTAGTATTTAGTATGAAATCAAATAGTGACTCACCCTTTCATTAGTTTCCGAGCTGCCCCACAGGGTGTGCCGTGCATTAGCGTCGCATCCAACAAGCAGTCTTCTTCCTTTGGCGTGGACCAACTGCTGGAAATTCGGTTGTGAGACTGGTTCTTCGTGGGCCATATAAGTTAACATGTAATATTTTTCGTTCACACCGGTATCAAATTTTTCAGTGACTTTACACTATTTCCAATATAATTCATTCCCACGAAACAAAATTATTATCAATAAAATAATTCTCAGGATTTTTCTGCTGACGACGCGGCATGTGCAAGTAGAATTATTATTAATAAACTTTGTAATTAGTCTTTAAGATTTTAGTAAGCTTTGTAATTAGTCTTTAAGATTTTAGTAATTAGTCTTTAATTTGAATTCAATAAAAGCGGAACTATCCACTCTAAATAATAAATTGCGTTATTTTTTTATTTTAATTTAAACAATAAAAATTAACTGGGGCCCGACCAGGAACCCTTGGTGATAAGGTGTTAAAAGTCCGATAAAAATAAAAATTAATTAATTATTTTGAATTTATTAAATATTAAACAAAAAACTATTAGAATCTCAATCTATTAGTGTCACAACTAAAATTAAAAGTTACTAGTTTAAATATTTAAAGAACAAATAACTATACAAATTATTAGTGTAATCTACCACTGATAATTTTAAAACAGTGTAAATTCATAGTTAAATTTCGGAACTTTTCACTTATCTGTGGCAAGTACGAGAGATAAAATCCTTCGAAATCTAAACAACAATAAATAAAGTTAGGAAAAGAGGCCCCGAAGTCACCTCATAAACCACTGAGGACAAAACGGAGTTGCTGGATAGGACATCAAATTAATCACATCGCAGTCAACAATATTCAACAACAGCCACCTTACTTGTTGCGATAGAAAGACCATAACAAGCGGTTAATTGACGCACTTTAAAGATTAATCGATATGTTTATCAAACATTTGCTGATTTTAATGTAAGTCTCTTCAATAATTTATATAAAACAAAACTAAGTTTTCAAAAGAAATTAAATTTTAATAAATTTAATTTTTTTTTTTTTTTTAAATTCTTTAGAAAGTTTCTTATGTAAGTTAAATATTTAATAGAAAAATTAAGTTGATATTACAATTAAATTTTAATTAAGTGTAAAGAAATTTTAAAATTGAATTACAATTAAAGAAAGTAAATTTACATAAAATTTTTATGAAAATTAAATAATTACTTAATAGAGAAATTAAATTGATATTGAAGTTGATTAATAAATAAATTATTTGAACTAAAATTAATTATAAATAAATTTAGAAATCGATATAAAATAAATTTATAAAATAAATCATTAATCAAAGTAAATCGTTAAAAACTTTTAAACTGCATAAAATATAATCAAAAATAAATACTTATTTTTATTCTAAGTGACATAAAAATTTAAATTACAGTTAAAATAAAAATATTCTTAAATTAAAAATTAAATAAATATCTAGAAAGGTGAAATAAAATAATACCTTTTTTATAAAATTATAAGATAAACAATTGAAAAATATTATAAAGAATTTTCACTAAATTAATTCATCAATAAAATTGCGTAGATCGTCCTTTTATTTAATTATTTTTCTATTAACAATTGACAACAAAGTTTATTAAAAATGGCTCATTTAGAAAATAATATTTTAAGACCACCTGTTTTGAATCCCGACAATGCCCAAATAGAAATAGTTTTAGTTTAGCTAAACTAACAGCAATTATTACTCAGGTAGTACGCACGGAAACTACCCAAATCTTTAATGCAATAAATAATTCTGAAAATAATGCTAATAACGATAAAGATGAAACGGTTGACGCCAGACAAGATTTATCAGGTATGGATAAAATACCAGACGTAGAAAAAAGTTTAAGAGAATTTTCGGGTAAGACAGGATAATTTAGCTCTTGGAAGATAGAATTTTAAATATTTATGAAAATTTAAAAGGCACATCAAAATACTATGGTATCCTTAGCGTTATTAGGAATAAAATTACTGGTAGTGCTGATATTGAACTAGAATCATATAATACCCTCTTAAATTGTGAAAAAATTCCTAAATGCCTCACTTTACATTACGCCGATAAAAGGGATTTAGGCACATTGGAATATCAAATGACTACACTGGTACAAGGAAATAAAACAATTCATTATTTTTATCAATCCGTGTATCACCACCTTTCATTGATTATAAATAAACTCCATTCTATGGAAGTTAGTAATGAATCTCTCAATGTAATGACTCAATCTTTTCGTGATAGGGCCTTAGATACGTTTGTCAGAGGTTTAAAAGAAGATCTTCCCTGATTTCTAAGTATGAAAGAACCAGTAGATTTACCACAAGCTCTTCACTTGTGTCTTTTACTACAAAATGTTGACTATCGCGTTTTACATAGTCATGGAGGTATCCGTATAATTGATACAGGCTCTAACAAAAATTATATAAAACCACGTCTTATTAAAAATCATATTCCAAATGAAAATATTTTTTACGCCTATTCTGTTGCAGGTAGCATTAAAATTACTCACCACGCATTAGTTAATTTATTCGGACATAAAATTGAAAAAATTACTTTATTTTACCTAGCCTTATTTCTTTTGATGGTATAATTGGTAACCATAGTTTAAAACAATTAGGAGCTGTAATTTATGCAAAAGAAAATTATTTAGCAATTCAACCTGATATGATTATTCATTTAAAACAAAAAATTTCTGAGTCCGTAAACATTATTAACTTCTCATATGAATCCAAAACAAAAAGAAAATTTAGAAAATATTATAAAAGAATGGCCTAATTTATTCTCTGAACCAGACGAAAAATTGACGTACACGTCTAATAGATATCCTATTCCCGAAATTAATGAAGTGTTTTCAAATTTAGGAAAAAATAAATATTTCTCAATATTAGATCTTAAAAGTGGTTTCCATCAGATCCTATTGAAAGAATCCGATATAGAAAAAACTGCATTTTCCGTCAATAATGGCAAAAATGAGTTCACACGTTTACTTTTCCGGCTAAAAAATGCGCCCTCTATATTTCAACGAACACTGGATGACATTCTTAGAAACTTTATAGGGAAAATAAGTTACGTCTATATAGGCGATATTATTATATTCGGTAAAGATGAACAAGAACACTTTAAAAATATTACTATGGTATTCAAAACCTTAGAAAAAACTAATATGAAAATACAACTCGATAAATGCGAGTTCTTACAAAACGAAGTCGAATTTTTAGGTTTTATTATTTCAAAAGATGGTATCAAAACCAATCCAAAAAAAGGTCAAGCAATATGTAGTATAGCTGTTCCGAAAACTCTAAAAGAATTAAGATATTTTCTTGGTATGTCAGGATATTATCGTCGCTTCATCCAGGATTACGCAAAATTGGCTAAACCCCTGACAACCCTTTTAAGACGGGATGATGGCCGCGTATCCAAACATATTTCAAAAAATAAATTCATTAGTTTGAACATTGACGCGATCGATGCATTTAAAAAAATTAAAAACGTATTAATTTCTAAAGAAATTATACTTTCACATCCAAATTTCGAAAATGATTTCGACCTTACAACTGATGCTTCTAACTACGCCCTAGGTGCAGTTCTTTCTCAAAACAATAGACCAATTACATTTTTATCAAGAATATTGAATAAAACGGAAAAATCTTATGCGACAAATGAAAAAAAAAATTGCTCGCTATTATCTGGTCTTTGAACACTCTCAGAAATTACTTGCATGGATCAAAAATAATTAAAATATTTACTTACCATTAACCTCTTACATATGCATTGAGCAACAAAAATACTAACAGTAAAGTGAAGCGATGGAAAGATATTCTTGAAGAGTATAATTATGAACTAAAATATAAGCCTGGTAGAACTAACGTCATAGCTGATACTTTATCTAAACTTCCACAAACTAATTTATTAAATTCAATGACAATGACTCAACATAGTGATGATAGTTCATCACATAATTTAAATCCTTTTTTTAGAACTGTCTATTAATGTTTTTCGCAATAAATTAATTTAAAAAAAGATAACAATACTAGTTATAAAATTGAAAACCCTTTTCCAAATTACAACAGACATATAATAATGCAATCACAATATTCAGACACTGATATAATAAATATCTTTCAACGATATCTCAACCCATCTACTATAAACGGTTTAATGACAGAAGAATCAATAATGGGACAAATTCAGAAAATTTATCCAATACATTTCAGAAATTATAAGATCAGATACACGCAAAAATTTGTAAAAGATATAACAAACGAAACGGAAGAGGACGAAATAATATTAACTACCCATCGTAAAGCAGCTCATCGTAACGCACAAGAAAATAAATTGCATATTTAAGAAAAATATTATTTTCCGAAAATGAATAGTAAAATTAATTATTTGGTTAAACGATGCACTATTTGCAAGGAAAATAAATATGACAGACACGAGACATCCAAATAATTTACTTTTTAATCCTACGCCTATTCCAACTTTTCTAGGCCAAATTCTTCACATTGATATTTATTCTACTTATATTAACTGCAATTAATTATCTTGAATTTTATTAGTTATTTGGAATTTTGTTTATAAATTATATATTATTTTATGTGTAGCGTTTTAATCGTTTAACTGATTTGACAGACGACTTTTTTGTCATTGTCGAAATTATATGTTTAAAATATTATATACTTTTTTTTGTAAAAATGAATTGAAAAAATAAAACACATTTTATTATTTATTTTTATTTATTATTAACTGCAATTGATAAATTTACGAAATTTGCTCAAGCCAAATTAATTAATTCTAGATCAATCGAAGATATGAAACGCTCGCTACGTGATTTATTATTTTATTTTTGTGTACCAGAAATTGTGGTTATCGATAACGAAAAATCACTCAATTCTGCTTCTATAAAATCTATGATGGAAGATGAATTTAAAATACAAGTTTTTAAAACACCTCCAGTTAACGGTCAAATTGAACGTTTTCATTCTACCTTATCTGAAATAATGCGGTGTTTGAAGACAGATAACGTTACTCGTACATTTCAAGAACTTCTTGAACGATCTATTAACGAATATAATTTTACAATTTACTCTACCACAGGAAAAAACCTGTTGAGATATTTTATGATAGAAACCAAATATTACACTTGAAGACTTTGAAAAAACTCGTCTTAATAATATAGAAAAATTAAAACAAAAACAACAATCTGATATAAAGTACCATAATAAAAAAAGAAAACCTGTAAAAAATTATGATATTGGACAGATAATCTATGTAAAGCATAACAAAAAAATAGGATCTAAATTAACATTTAGGTATAAAAAAGAAATTGTTAAAAAAAAAAAAAAATTCTGTCGTTATAACAGAATCTGGAAAAACTTTTCACAAAAGTAATATACGGAATTGACTCTACCCTTATTTTCTTATTTCAGGTGTGCGAAGTTTAAATTCTGGACTATTCCAATTTCCAAATAATTGCTATAAATATTGGCGATGCAAGACTACAAGATGGAAACTTCAAATTAATTCATATCATAGAACTCGATAAATATCAAAATTTTATAAATGAAATTATTCCATTACTAACAAACGAAATTAATCAAAACCATCCTTTATTTCCTTATCTTAACCATGAATTAATAGAAATTCAAGATTTCTCAACTAACTTAAAATCACACAGAATTAAAAGGTCGTTAAATTTTATCGGCGCTATATGGAAATGGATTGCTGGTAACCCAGACCACGAAGACTATAAAATTATAACAGATAAAATAAATAATGTTTTACAGAATAATAATAAACAAGTAGTAATTAATAAATTGTATAATGATAGAATAAATTAACTAATCAAATTTTAAATTTAATAAAAAAGGAAAACACATTTATTGATCAATTAGCTTCTACTATTCAATATAAATTAAAATTAATTAAAGAAGACTTAGTGAATGTTCGATATGCTATTCATTGGGCTAAATCAGGAATTATAAATACAATGATGTTATCAAATTTAAAAATAAAAATAGCTACTGGTATTTTAGATAAAGAAAAACTTCCATACAGTACGCCAGAAGAAGCCTTAAATTTTGCAAAAGTTAAAATAATAACAAATAATTCTATTCTTTTTTATCTTGTTCATATTTCAATAAGTACTGAAAAAATTTATAAAAAATTGTTAATAAAACCAGTTAAAAGAAATAATGTAATAAATGAAATAGTTTATAATAATATTTTAAAATGTAATGATAAAATATTTGGTATAAAAAAAGAATGTAAAATTTTTAATTTTCTCTCTGTTTGTAATCAAGATAATATTGTTAATATTAGTAATTCTTCTTGCACACCAAATTTATTAACAAGCCTAAATTCTACACGCAATAAAATAAACAATCAGCACATACCAACAATAGATGAAATACGAGAAGGATTTTTGTTACTTAATCAATTCAATGGCACCGTAAAATTTCATAATTTTTCACACCATCTGACCGGAATATTTTTAATTAAATTTCATAATTCAACAATTAATATTAGAGACAGATCATTCATTTTAAAGGAGATTTAAATATTTAAAGCTCTACCATCTATTTTACAACCAACACCACTTGAGAAACAGTTTCGTGAACTTTTATCACTAGAAATTATGAAGAAAATCCAAATTAATAATACCGTTCGAATAGAACATACAGAAAAATTAACTCATCAAGTAATTAGCTATGGATTAGTCTTAATCCTCTTTATTGTATTAACAACCATATTAATATTTAAATTAGAAAATAGAAAAAATAGCACAATAACAACTCATACCAATTCTGGAAATCTAACCATACCGATAAGGCCACGAGTGAGGTCTGAAAACTAAGGGAATCCGCAACAATATGGACCATGGCAACGAATAAGAATAAATCACGTGTTGGGATGTCAACACAAGTGTACCTACGACAGGCGGCGAGGGCTTGGATCTGGAAGGATCTAAGTCGCCAGTAGGACCGTGTATGAAGGTGCACCTAGAGTTACTGACTTCGATGATTTAGATGAATAATTGCGAGATTTGTCGCAATCCTCGTCTACAACTCTAGGTTTGTGTAATCTAGAACTAGGGAGTCTGATGGATTCTAGTTCCGACATGAAAGCTGATGGTAACAAGACCATCATTAATCTCGAAAACTCTGGAGAGAAGAAGGAAGTTGGTAAGATAGGCTCCAGCACCACACCAACTGTGACATTCCGGAAGATTAACCGACACACTGGCGTTCAATCTAGGAATATCAACAGAATTCGAAGCGCTAGAAGAAGGTTGCTCAAATTGTCGTTAAAGAACTCAAAAGAGCTAAGTACTTGGTACAAGGAAAAGCTTGTCGAAGCCAAACACATAGTTGAGTCTGTTGAGTTAAGGGAACTGGTGAAACTGTCTACCTCCAATGCGTCTGGTAAGCACACTAGGGAGGCTGACACGAAGAAGACGAAATCGTCGTCATCAACCTCCGATGCGTCGGAAAAGACTAGGGAGGCTGGTGATAGACAAATTGTAAAGGCATATCGATCCAATGCCTCTAAACAGACTAGGGAAAGAGGTGATCACGGCAACAATTCGCGTACTGTACTCAAGTCTACTGCAGGAAAAGCCGCGGCAGCGAAGGAGCAGTACGTGAAGAAGAGAGGCAGGTCCGAGACAAGCTGATACCTAAAACCCCTAAAAAGGCAAAAGGTATAGCTGATGAGCTGCAGGTAGCCATTGTGGACGAAAGCTCCCCAGAAGGGAAGTTTGAGAGCAACCAATGGTTAAAGGTTGAGGTGAAGATTCAGGATGCGCTTATTGAATACTTCGCATCCGGCTCAGCGGATGAGATCCAATTTGATGGTGCAAGATGGGAGAAGGGATACAAGATAGTGGCTTGTGCAAACAAGGTGTCGAAGGACTTCTTATCCACTACCCTGTGCAAATTAGACGGTATATGGGAGGGATCAAGACTGAGAGTCATCCCTAGAGGCGATACTGTCAAGTACATGAGGCCGAAGGCGTGGATCTGGGTACCTAAGCCGTTCCAGACGCCTGAAAGGTTGTTGAGTCTCCTTGTTGGCCATAATAAGGAACTCAAAGCAGAAGATTGGAAGGTGTTGAAGGTAGATGCGCAAACGGAACGTGGCCAGCACTTCCTTGTGAGCATCAACAGGGATTCCCTTCCGTTCCTGGAGAAAGGAAAATACATGGTCAGATTCAGTTTGGCTCATGATTATATGACGATGGTTGGTGGTGATGGACCTGATGATGGAGGCGATCCAGGTAAACCTCCACCACAGTAGGACTGCCACGAGTAACCTGATCGGGTATATGAGCCAACACAACATCGACGTTGCGTTCATACAGGAACCATGGATTGACAGCAGAGGTAGGATACAAGGCTTAAGAGGTAAGGATTTTATGCTATAAAGGTGGCGTAAGTAGACAAAGATCTTGTATTTTAGTTAATAAAAAGATCTTTCTTTTAAATGATTTCAGTGATCATTTCCAGTGATGGATTGACCGCAGAGTTAGGATACAAGGCTTCAGAGGTAAGGATTTTATGCTATAAAGGTGGCGTAAGTAGACAAAGATCTTGCATTTTAGTTAACAAAAAAATGTTTCTTTTAAATGATTTCAGTGATGGAGATAACACGGTGGTAGACTGGGGTAGGCGTAAGATGGATAAGCCTCTACTCCTAGTCTCAACGTATATGCCATTTGACAGCGTGGATCACCGACCATCAAAAGTCCTGAGGAAAACTATTGACAACTGGAAATATGATATGGTGATCGGTTGCGATGCCAATGCACATCATACACACTGGGGAAGAGGTGAGTCTCTTTTGGACTATATTAGCGGTACTAACCTTAGTTTATGTAATAGGGGAACAACCCCCACTTTTATAACTAGAAATAGAAAGGAGGTCCTACACCTAACATTAGCCACTAACTCTAGTTCACTAACGGTAAGAAATTGGAGGGTGTCGCATGAAGCTTCGCTCTCCGATCACTGTTGGAGTAGCTTTCAAGTTGATTGTAAGCGGAAAGAAATGGTCAGTTTCAGAAACCCTCGAAAAGCCGACTGGTGTCAATACAGGGAGGCTTTAAATGGCTCCTTGAGGGCGCCAGTCTGGGAACATCTAACGGAGAGTAAAGTGATTGATAGGGTGGTTGATGACATTGGCACTCTGATGGCAGATGCCTTTGACATGAGCTGCCCTGTCAGTCGAACAAAGAACGGTAAGAAACCACATTGGTGGAACGTCGATGTGGAAGAGTGTAGACGATTTGCAAGATCACTGCACAACAGAGGGATAAGTGTACAATTGACTGGGATAACTATAAGGAAGGTCTTAAGAAGTTTATATACACGGAAGGGAAAGCCAAAAGGCAATCTTGGAAAATGTTCTGTGAATCGATGGAAGGTGTCAATGAGACAGCAAGATTGAGAAAGTTATTGGCGAAGGAACCAATAGTTCCGAACTACTAACAAAGGAGGATGGAGCATGGGCTGAATCATGCCAGGGGACACACTGATGAAGGCCCATTTCCCTGGCTCCCAGCCAGTGGAAAATGAGTGCTCACATGAAGGGACAAGAAACACGCAAAAACTTTGGAATCTAGCCAAAGCTATTGTGACAGAGGAGAAGGTAGTATTGGCGGTCAAATCATTTGCTCCATACAAATCACCAGGTCCAGACGGTGTACGACCGATCACGTTGCAGAGGGCAACCATTTTACCTGGATCACTGGTAAAATGGTTGGTAGTGATTTTCAGGAGTTGCCTATATATGGGCTATGTACCGAAAAGCTGGAGAAATGTAAGGGTTATATTCTTACCAAAACCCGGTAAGAATAGCCCCACTACAGCACAGGATTATAGACCGATCAGTCTGTCGTCCTTTATGCTAAAGACAATGGAGAAATTAGTAGAGGTCCATATAAAAAACAGTTGTCGAGATGGCTCTCGACAACGTTAGCACTGATGCTATTGAGAAGGCGCTGAGTGATACAGGCGTTAATAGAGGAGAAAACAAGAAAAATAATGGCAAGTCTTTAATCTACCAACGCTGAACGGAGTGGAGCTGGCACTGTCGAACAGCGCGAAATACCTAGGGATTATACTGCATTTCAAATTGAATTGGAATAAGAATATTGAGGAAAGGGTGGAAATGGCAACCAATGCATTATTTACATGCAAGAGATTCTCAGGGAAGAAATGGGCTATTAAACCGGACATAGCATATTGGCTATACATCAGTGTCATGAGGCCTATACTCATGTACGGTGCGCTATTATGGTGGCAGGCAGTGGAGAAGAAAACAGTGATGAGAAAGCTGGAAACAAAGGATGGTGTGCATAAGTGTTACGGGAGCTCTTCGTGCCACACCAACTAGAGGTATGGAAATCATTCTTGATCTACACCAAGTGAGCGAGGTGGTTAATAACAACGCAGCTAAGGCGGCATTGAGACTTCGTGAATCCAATGCTCTAAATTTTAAGCAGTATACACATAGAATTATACTGGGAAAATATCGATTGGATGCAACCAATTTAGGAGTGCAAACAGACTATCTAGTACCACAGATGCTCTTTGAAAAAGATTACAGCATTCAAACTCCGACAAGGGATAGGGATCTGTCAATACCGGAGAGAGGAATTGTTATATTTACAGACGAATCAAAGACATCCAGCGGAATTGGTGCGGGTGTCTTCTCAGCAAAACTAAATATAGAAAAATCAGTGAGATTGCCGAACCACAGCAGTGTTTTAGGCGGAGGTGCTAGCCATAGAACATGGGGCCTCTCTAGCAACGATGAAAGTGATATCGCACGAGGATATCACAATCTATGTCGACAGAATCCCTCTTTTCGAGTTTTAACGTGCACACCTAAGCCGAAAGTTTCTATTACACGTCCCCCATGGGAGCGACTCCATTCATGGCAGGAGTGACCCTTTAGAACAACAAGTTGTTCCAACTACCAGTCTATATCCTTACGCAGCACTCTTTTCATACAACCCACCGCCCTAGCAGTTTTCTTATGAAGCACTGCCAGATGGGGTGCGAAACTGATTCGCTCACCGATATTAAAGCCCAAGTACCTCACAACCTTCACATACTTCATACCAACACCATTCAATCTTACAATAGGTGGCCGAGTCACGCTTAGCCTACCTTTCAGCAACATACACACAGTTTTCTCTTTCGAGACACTCACACACACACGCATCCCCAGTTCACGACCTCTGTCATGAACAAGGTTCCCAATCTCTCCACCTCCGACCTGCTCATGCCTTCAACCAGCAAAAGCAAGTCATCGGCATACGCAATCACCTTACATCCATACCGAGCAAGTGCGTGCAGGAGATCGTCCATCATCAGGTTCCACACCGAGGGTCCACAAATGGACCCTTGGGGTGTTCCCCTCTGGACGGTCTTCCACACGCACTCGCTGTTCGCATTCACACACGCACTCCTTTCACTAAAGTAGCTCTCCCATATGGAGAGCTCCTCACACCCAATCTCATTCAGCTTCTCAATCACCTGACTCCACACAATATTATCAAACGCACCCTTGAAGTCCACAAACAGACCCAGCACATACTTCTTATCACTAATACTAACAATCTCTTTCATTTTGAGCAATGCGTCCTCAGTAGACTTACTTTTAGTAAATCCATACTGAGCCGCATTGACATTCACTCTCTTTTCATTCATTCATTTCACCATCACACGCTCTAGCACTTTACCCATATCAGACAACAACCAAATCGGTCTATAGAAGTGCGGATCGTGCTTCACGTTGTCAGTAGACATCAGAAGCACAACCACATCCCCTACTTTCCATTCCTTTGAAAAACGGCCTTCATTCATACATTGTTCATACATCATAAAGAGTTTGTCATTCATTCCTTTACATACAGCTCTCATAATCTCCCCATTTATTCCATCCAGCCCTGGCGCTTTCCTCAAGGAAAGAAGGGGAGGAGGTGGAGGAGGCGGCGGTCGCACCGGAGTACTACTATTTGGTACAGCACCAGGGAAAAACTCATTCATGAGCACATTCACACTCTCATTCCAACTCTTCGTCCAAACATCCCCAACTTTCAAGCTGCAAATATCATCCAACCTGCCCTTTCATTTGCACAGTTTGTATACATCTCCCCACGGGTTGTTATTCCCATGGTCAGTTACAAACTGCCTCCAATCACTTTCTTTCACACTCCTAATTATACTTCTATACTCATTTCTTTCATTCCTATACGATCTCCAACTTTCATCATCATCAGCACCCATTCTACGATCTTTCTGGAACGCCTGACGCAAACGATTCACAGACCGCTTCTTAACACGAAGCTCATCTGTGAACCACTTCACGCGCTTGGGGCGTTCCAATACCACTCTTTTGAGCTTCACTTCATTCGCATCCTTCACACATCCATACACAAAACGAACTTTCTCATTCAATGTCATTGCTCTGAACTCAGCATCACTTTTCATGCATTAAAGACCACCGAGGTAGTCCACATACGCCCTCAAGTCGATCCCTTTGGTCAACCAGCGAACACCACTCCGACATCTCACACTAGTACTCCTATCAGTCTTACACACCACCTGTATCACGTTATGATCACTCTTAAACTCAAAAAGATCACACATACCATTCACAATAGTCAGATCTATATCGCTCTGTCCACGAGCACCGCTGAATGTATACCATTCGGAAGGCTCGTTGAGCACATTCATTCGTGATCCTACAATCCACTCTTCGAGCTCCCTACTATGTATGTTGTTGGCGCCACCCCGTCCGACACCTTTACTACACCATAAGGATGAGGACGCGATGGCGGCAAGCCCGATTAAAACACATTCATTCCTAGGTCCCCGTACGAGACTTTCCATATACTCAATGTACTGCCCAATTTCCTCACAAAACTTACAATACACAGACACAACATAAATTGTGCCAAACACACCTTTAATACACACACTGACACCCAACTCATTTGTAAACTCATCCACGAGCATCACATCCATATCGACATTGTCCACAATCACCGCTGAACCCCCACTTGTTTTCACAAAAGCTCTCATGCTGGCAGGCAATGACATGTACCCGGTATGATTGCCAGCGCACGAACAGACACCGCTGACGCTGCCAGGCTTCCGCCAGCCACTCAGGAATTTCCAGCACCACGTGGCCAGTTGCCTCAGCACTGTTGGGTCTGCTGACCAACCTCACCGCTCTCTCATAAGCCGCATACGCATCATCTCCTCTCCAATATTCTTCTCGTAGATCTGCCGCATCAGATCCTCCGCCGTTATCTTCTGGGGCACATCCATAATCATTACCCGGGGGCCATCACCAACGGGTCCTCGACAGTAAGGCCAGCCTCTCGTATAGCCGCACTCTTTTTTATTTTCTCCACCTTTGCCGAGGAACACGTCACGTGAATATCCTTCACCCGGACATCCACCTTTCCACTGACGTCCGTAACCAGCTGTTTCTGAACCTCAACCGGCTCCACCCCAGTACCTTCCTTAACAATCACCGCATATGTTGACTTCTTCTTACTGCGGCTACGGGCTCGCCCCCTAAGCCCCACCGACTACGGCTGCGGCTTAACACCCTTCCTTTCAACCGAGCGGAAATGCACGGGTCCTTGGACCGGAAGCTTCCCGCTCAACATGAGGCACGTCAACACGTTGGCACAACCGCCGGTTATTTCCAACACCTCCGACATCTGGGCAGCCGACAGTTCGCACTCACCTAATTTTCTCTGGAGGGCATTCGTAATGACCCTCATCGCGGCCACCTTGCTTACCAATCTACCACTGCCTCCAACTCCACCTCCTCCCACCCGCTTGACATTCGCCTTCAAAACAGAGCCCCGGTCCTCAGGTACACCATCTGAGCAACCTTTGGCTCAACCAGCTCCACGTCGGTAACGTCAATTTCGGACTCCCCAGAGTCCACAGCGCTGGACGCCCGCGAGGTCGCCGACGAACTCCGCTCCATTCGCACTTTCAACCGCTTCTTTTTAGATGGAAGTGACTTAAAAGTAACCCTCGGTGGTTCACCACCCCCTGTCGGGGTCTTCTTCCCCATATTCAAAATTCTTCCCACGCTGGGACTACATCCAAACTCAATTATTAATTTTTTTCTCACGCTCTAATTTTCCCACGGTGATTATAAAACAGAACAATCAAAACCACAAAACCAACAAACAATTCTATAAAAATAAAATTTCTATATAAAACACAACAACAAAAAAAAAACAAAATCACTCAAAATTATCTTTATAGAAATTCAATTTCTATAGAAACAAATATCTATACAAAAAAAAAATTCAATGAAAAATTTGAAATTTTTCAAACAAAGAGAAATAATTTCAATAGAAATTTTTTTAAAAATTTTAAACAATTGAAAATAGAAATCACAAGCCAACAAAAGAAAACACGTCCGCATTCAACCAAAGTTAAAACATCAGTCAATCTATGTCGACAGTCAGGCCCCTATCAGGGCGCTTGATTCAACGGTGGTCAAATCGAGCTTGGTTAGGCGATGTAGAGAAGTGCTTCAGACACTCTGCAGGATCAGCACAGTAAAACTGCGTTGAGTACCTGGTCATAGTGACATATATGGAAACGAGCAAGCCGATGAACTGGCTAAGAAGGGTTCTGCGAAGGATATAGGGGATTCTGATCAATCTATTCTTGTCCCACTGGGAGTTGCGAAGAAAGAGATTGATAGGATTACGGAGGAGAATGTAAGGCAGATATGGGTCAATACCAATACTTGTCCAGTGACTAAAGAGCTTTAGCCTGAGAGGGACCTTAGTAAAACAAAGCTGGGGCGAGTGGCGGCAACCTCCAACTGTGCGTGACAAGTCCATCACGCCGGTTCGCTCTGGGCAATGCGTCTAACGTAGCCAACAGCTGCCTTCTTATCCATTTACCCTTTTAATTCCTATCACTTTTCCCTTATCCTTCCACAACCGCTTTCCAATTCCAAACCTAATGTCAAGGTGGTGTGAGCACCGTGCCGATGACTGAAAGGCTGGGGGTTAAACCAGTCGTTATCGAGCTCCCTCCGAAGCCCAGGCAAGGTCGGTTGTATCAAGTGCCTTATTCTGGTAAGACGGCTCTGCCAGGATGGACCTTTCTTTCCGGTCATACTCGTGGGACCAAAATATGAATGACAACAAAATAAATGAAAAAGAAGAAAAACAACACATCGGTTCATCTTCCGAAGATGAACTTCTAGCCTCCAGCCAGGGGACTATGAAATCAGCTAGTGCCAGCCTCAGCACTATATCAAATGACATTAAAGCCAGTACCAGCCATAGTACTGTCAAGTTACCTGAACGTGGTGGAAGTACCAGACTAGTACTCCAAAACGTTCAGTCAAACAGGGTACAAGTCATTGTATCCAAAAAAGAAGTCAAGTTCGAAGTGCCGAAGCCACTCTCAAGAGGTTGTACTCCAAAACGAAGTTCATCTTAGGCAAGATTGCCAAGAACGAAGCTGAGGGTACCGTGAATGAAAGAGATAGCGCTGACAAAGCTAAATACCTGGGGATCGTGCAAGAGTATAAGATCCAGTCCTCTCAAAAACAGGTGGCCAAGAAAAGGGACAGGTCTCAAGATGAGCCCTGTAATGGCGCACATATTCGAGCTGCAAAGGTCGCCAAAAATAACAGCGGAAACGTTGACAAGCAGGCCATTCACAAGAAGCTAAGTGATATAGTCAGAGATCACCTTAGGTTGGCTATTGTGAATAAGAAGGCACAAAATAGGCAAGTCACGGCCGAACTGTGGGTTAAGATTAAAGTGAAACTATCGGAAATGGTGATGGATTCTGTCCTTGCAGGTTCGGGTGGAGCGAGGGTGATCAAATGCGAGGATCAGTTCTCTATGGATTTCCTTAGCGCGTGTGTTGCTAAGATTAGCGATGCATGGGATGACGCCAAGATTGGCTTAATCCCGGATTATTAATATTTGTCGTAATATAATTATTAAGTTTTATAGAGTCATAATCCAAATCCATCAACACCAAAAACTCTTATTACCACAGAGCATTTGCAACAATCTATTTCTAATGTTGAATCTAATGTTGAGTCTATAGGAAATATTGAAAATATTAAATCTATCAGTGACGAAGTTATGCCTCAATCAATAACTTTGCAACATATTTATAAAGAATTGATAGATTTAAAAAATATTAACACTAATGCACTCACACAAATACATCAACTTCAAGAAGACAAGAAACAGCTGTTAGACAAAGTTAACGACCTGGAAACAAAAGTAAATTCTCTTGAACAGCACAAACTTGAAAGTTCTATAGAAATTGTTGGTTTACCAAATGTTAACAACAACAATGCAATTGAGAATGTAAAAAAAAATCTCGATGAAGCTGTGGGTGTGAGAATTATTGATGACGACATTGATAAATGTTTTGTTAAAAAAATCAAAACAAAACAAGATTCCGATGAAGAACAAAATATAAATTCGTCATTTATGAATGTTGTTTGTGTTAAGTTCAATTCAATTAAATTAAAAGAAGAATTTTTTTTAAAAAAAATAGAGAATAAAACTCGTTTGAACAGCTGTATTTTCGATGTAGAAAATAAAAAAATTTAAGTTTTTATAAATGAGAGTTTAACATCATATAATCGAAAATTATTTATCGCTGCAAAAAAGTTGAAGAAAGAAAAAAATTACAAATATTTGTGGTATCGTTATGGAAAGATTAGGATGAGAAAAGATTATACTGCTAAAGTTTGTGTTGTTAAATCTTTAGATGATCTAAATTTGTTAATATAACTAATTAAAATAATTATTAATTTTTTGTTATGAATATTTTTAATTCTAATTTTGAAACTGATCCTCAACAATTTAACAAAAATAATTCTTTTATTAGTAATTCTGATATTTGTGAAAGTGTATTTCAACCTAATCATATTTTGTCAAATAATATTTGCATCATACAACAAAATATTAGAAGTCTTAGAAATTTTTTTGTTGAACTCTTGGCACATTTAGAATATTTCTCTAATAAACCACATTTCATTTTCTTAACTGAAATTTGGATTTATGATTACGAGAAAAATGATTATGATATACCAGGTTATACATAGCTTCTTTGCTTTATGTATTAATATGTATGAATCTGGTGGTGTAGCAGTGTTTGTCATGTCGGAAAACCATTGTAATGTTTCTTATTGTAACTTGCGTAGTGCCGTTATAATTAGGTTATATTGTAATATTGATAATGAAAAAATAGTTTTTTTGTGTACTTACAGACTACATGAAAATAATTTAGATCAAGAGGTATTTTTAGGTGAATTTAATGAATTGTTGCAAAATAAACAAAATAAAAATTTAATCTTAGTAGGAGATTTCAATATTGATATTTTATCTAAATCGAATATAGTAGATCAATTGTTTTTGATGGTTGCAAATGGTCTTGAATGTGTAATTAATAAACCTACTCGTTTAGTGTCTGGTAAATGTTTAGACCATATATTTGTTCGTTTTCAAAATAGTCAAAAAAATTCATATAGTGGTACAACTTTTGATCTTAATATCACAGATCACTGTATGACAAGCTTGCTTCTCAACAATATCCAAATAAAAAAATCAACTAAAAAAGATCCAGTTGCTGTCACTAAAATGATTGATTTTGATAAATTGAATATTTCACTTTTTAATGAATTTTGGGAAGATGTTTATTCTGAAAATGATCCATCTGTAGCTTATGATAATTTTCTAATAATACTATATAATAAAATAAATGCTTGTAGTTTTCTACCTCCTATTAGGAAAAAAATTAAAAGACTTAAACCATGGATGTCTAAAAAATTAATTGATAAAGTTTCTAAAAAAAATAAATTAAGACAAAAAATTTTGAAACATCCCGGTAATACAAAATTATTATTTAAAAATTATTATTTAAAGCTTTGTAATGAGTTAAAATCTGAAATTCCTGCTTGTCGTGAAAATTTTTACTCAAATGAACTTAATAAAAACAGGAATAATGTAAGAGGTCAATGGAAGGTTGCTAATGATATTTTAAATAGAAATTATGAGTTATTTTTAGATAATATAAATGTAATTGATAATGAAGAAGTTGCAAATCATTTCAACAATTATTTTGTAAACGTTTCAGAAGACTCAATTCCTAGAAATTGCTCCAGTAATTCTAATTCTTGCAACTCTGGTTTAGTTGAAGATAATTTTCAAATGAACACTTTTTATTTTGACCACATTACACCTTCTGAATTGCATAAGTTAATTATGTCGTTGAAAAATTCGAACTCTTGTACGCAAGATGGAATTTCAACTTCACTTCTTAAGAAAATTTCTTTTAATATTGTGGATATTTTAACTTACATTTTTAATAAAAGCATTAACTTAGGAAAATTTCCATCTGCACTTAAATCTGCTGAAGTTATACCGCTTTTTAAAAAAGGTGATAGGAGAATTATTAATAACTACAGACCAATTTCTATTTTATCCACTTTTTCGAAATTATTTGAAAAAGTCATAAAAAATCGTATGATTAATTTCTTAAATAAAACAAATTTTTTTAGTGAGAAACAATTTGGTTTTCGTGAAAATAGATCTACAGAAAATGCTCTATTAAACTTTTGCAAGTATATTTATGGTGAAATTAATAGTATAATGCAGAGTTTAGAGAGGGTTTATGTATGATTGGTTTTGTTCGTATTTAAGCAATAGATCACAAAAAGTTAAAATTTCAAATAAATTTAGTAGTATTCGTAATATTAATATTGGTGTATCTCAAGGTTCAGTATTGGGCCCAATTCTGTTCCTAATTTTTATTAATTCACTACTAAAACAAGAATTTAAATCTAATAATACAACTTTTGCAGATGACATAGCTTGTGCGTATGCTAGTGTTAACCACTTTAATTTAATTGCGGATATAAATTTTGATTTAGACTTACTTAGAAAATGGTTCGATAAACATAAGCTGATTATTAGTAATAAAACTAAAATTATGTTTTTCAATATTTCGGGTGATCAAAATATTGATTATAATTTCTATTATCACTCAGCTTCATGTGAGAAATTTATAAAAATATATGAAAATTGCGGCCGCCATAGCTTACGATCGTTTTGCGAAAACTGTAATTGTTCAACAGATTGTTTTAAAATTGATATTGTTGATTCGTTCAAATACTTAGGTATTACAATTGATAATAAGTTTAACTGGTCTGATCATTGTGATATTTAAAAAAAATACTTTTTTACAACTGTAAAACATTTTTACCACCTACGAAATTACTGCACAGAGAAAATTCTGTTGATGATTTACTATAGTTTATTTCAGTCTAAATTGCAATATGGTATAGTCTGTTGGGGTGGTAGTTATTTTAATAAAATTCAACCACTACTTATTGGTCAGAAACACATAATTAGAATTATTTGTAAAATAAATCGTAGATGTAGTAGTTTTAATTATTTTATCAGTCTAAAAATTCTTCCCATCAGGCACTTATACTATTATAAAACTCTAAAAACTTTCTTTATCCGTGGCGGTTTTTACCAAAATAGATATGTATCGGTTTATAACCTACGAGCTAATACAAGAAATATTGCTTTGGTACCTAGATTTAATAGAACACACTATGCTAAATTTTACACAATTACTGCACCTAAATTATTTAACAAATTAAATGATGCAACTAGAAATTTACGTGTGTTGTCTATTTTTTTT
The DNA here is from genome assembly GCA_963920725.1 of Rhamphomyia laevipes. Taxonomy (NCBI): domain Eukaryota; kingdom Metazoa; phylum Arthropoda; class Insecta; order Diptera; family Empididae; genus Rhamphomyia; species Rhamphomyia laevipes. The sequence goes on from OY987255.1 coordinate 112,716,660, forward strand.
TCTGGCTGTTAAAATATAATCATTCGCAAATTGAGGTTCTATTGAATGCTATAGTGTAGTTTTGGCACTTGTTTGACAAATTATGATTGGTTATTTCTTTCAATTTTTTACCATTATATATTGTATTTTCTTTCATCACTTATTAATGTTTGTGTATTTTTTTTTCTTTTTAGTTTTTAATTTTTTTAAATTTTTTATTTTTTATTAAAGTTAATTCAGATTTTATTAAATGTATATATAAAAATGATCTCACCCCACTTAAATTTTGTTTGTAAATTAATTTGATGGGGCATTCGATACTATTTTTTATTTAATAAAGAATGCTTTCTAACTTTATTTTATCTCTAATTGAAAAACACTTATAATTTTTATAAAGAAAAAAAAACATTTAATTAGTATACAATAAAAAAGTAAAAAATAAATTTGAATTCTTATAAAATTAATGTAAATAATTAAATTACTTTAAAGTAGCATAATATTATATTTTCTTTTTTTTAAACAATATTTTGTAAATTTTTGTCAATAGAGGAAAATAAAGATATATATTTATTTTATTTATCTTTCTTTGGATATGGAGGTTTCAAAAAATAAATTTTCGGAGTCAATGACCCTTGTTCTAAAATTGCTATTTCCTTTACAAAATGTTGTCTATTATTTCGAATGACAAATTATAAATCTACAAATGCTGTCTTATTCATGTTGTTTCTAAAGAAGTTAATGCCCAACTGATTTAAAAGCTATTTAATAATCAACTTTTTATATTAAATTAATAAAACACTTTAAATATTTTTTTATACTGTTGGAGAATGACCGAAAAAAAAACACTCAATTTTAAATTTTGTAATAAAATTTTTGATATTTTTTATTTTATTAAAAACTAAAGTATGTATATTGTAAAAATATAAATGGTAATGATTTTTAATATATAATAAGAATTGGTTACAATTAAAGTTATATCTATTTTAATTTATCTGATATATATTAATATTAATATGTTTTATGATAGAATGATTTAAATGACGATTTATTGTAGTTTGATTCTACCAATTTGAACTAAGATTATTTATTTTAAACAACGATTTTATAACGATTTTTGTTAGTTTGATTCTAACAATTTGAACTAGGATTTTAAGCACTACAATTTTACTTTTAATGTTTAATGATTTTACTTTTAATGATTTTAATGTTTAATGATTTTACTTTTAATGTTTAATGTTTAATGATTTTACTTTTTAGTGTTTAATGATTTTACTTTTAAATGATTTTAATGTTTAATGATTTTACTTTTTAATGTTTAATGATTTTACTTTTAAATGATTTTAATGTTTAATGATTTTACTTTTAATGGACTGTAATTACAATATTAGATTAATACCGCACGAGTCTACTCACAATTTACAAGTGCCCTAGTTTCTATTAAAATCAATTAAAATGGTCTATCGAGTACACGCCGTACTCTCTCAAACTGCAGCAGTTGAATAAAAATATACATTGGTGTGTGTAACATTTAATTAGAGTGTAATTAAATGTATTCGTACGCGTTTTAATTATTAAAAATTGGCGGTAATTACCAAGACCAAATAACATGATGTAATTTACATAGACACAACAACTGCAGCAGCTTGAGAGAGAGCGTAGTGTATCCCAAGTAGTTAAGATGAACCATTTCTGAACATCCCGGACGACCCTGAAAGATTCCTTTCAGCAAAAGGCACATCTACGTCGATGTCTGAAACAGCCATTAGCGGGCGTGAGTTGAGAATTCCTTCAATTCTAGTTAAAAGAGTATACATTTCTTCGTAAGTAAGAATGTGTGTTCCAATAACACGTTTAATATGGTTTTTGACGGATTTAACACCTGCTTCCCACAGACCGCCAAAGTGTGGTGAAGCAGGAGGTATGAAATGACATGTAATGTTATCTTTCGTTAGATGATCTATGATTGTAGCGTTGTGTGTATTCGAAAGTAATAATTGATACATTTCGTCGAGTTTTCGATTTGCGCCTTGGAAATTGGTACCATTATCGCTGTAGATATCGCACGGCTTGCCACGACGGGCACAAAATCGATCAAGCGCAGCAATAAATGTATCAGTTGATAAATCCGATGCAAGTTCTAAATGGATTGCTTTTGTGGTAAAGCAAACAAACAAGCAGATGTAACCCTTGGAATATCTTGGATTACGTCCGCGGAATGCTCGAAGATGGATAGGCCCAGCATAATCAACACCAACACGATTAAATGGTTTAGCAAATCGAATTCTTTCTTCAGGTAGTTCACCCATCAACTGGGTTAATGTTGCTTTCCGTTGTTTGAAACACGTGATACAGTCGTGCACCAACTTGCGTGTTAAATTTCGACAACCGAAAATCCAATATTGTTGCCGAAGAATGGCGAATAACCCAGAAGCTCCAACATGTAGATATTGGTGATGTGCAGCTCTGATGATAAGTAATGTAATAGCACTGCTTTTTGGTATAATTATCGGATGTTTTGCTGCATACGATAATGTAGAGTGAGTAATACGTCCACCAACTCGTAGTAATTTATCAGCATCGAGAAATGGTGTGAGTGAAAGTAGTGGACTATTGGATGGCAAATGTTGACGGTTCGCTAGCAAATCAATTTCTTTTTTATAGGATGAATATTGTACATATTGTAGACAAAAAGATTTGGCTCGGTTAATTTCCGCTGTAGATAGCGGTTGCGTGTTGCGATGATGTTGATTTTTAAAGTTGAAGCAGGCTCGATAGCAATATGCAACAACTCGATATAAATGCATCCATGATGAACTTCTAGCTACCAACTTCGTGAGAAAGTGGTTATCGTTCACCACCAGATGATGTGATAGAACATTTTTCGTAGATTTACATTCTTCTAACATAGTTTGATTGTTATATGATTCGTCAATGTCGACTGGCCAATCTGTACGTTCTTTTTTTAACCAAATGGGTCCATCCCACCATAGCTTCGAATGAATTAGTTCAGATGGTAAAAGACCACGTGACGCACAATCAGCTGGGTTATGTGCTGACCTGACATGTGACCAATTGGAGCGAGGAGCAACACTAAGTACTTCAGCAGTTCTATTGGCGATAAAAGTAGACCAGCGTCGTGGAGGTGATGATAACCAATGTAGAACTAGTTGCGAATCTGTCCAGGCAAAAAATGATACTTGTTTCATCTGAAACGAGAGAAAAATTTTATTAAAAAGTCTAGACAATAAAACTGCTCCACATAATTCAAGTCTTGGTAGGCTGATTTGTTTTAACGGCGCAGATTTGGTTTTAGCGGTAACCAGCACAGTTTGAATTCGGTCAAACTCATCGCGACTGCGACAGTAAATTACCGCGGCGTATGCTTTTTCGGAAGCGTCGCAGAACCCGTGAAACTCGACCTCAGTAACCGAACACCATATGCGACGTGGTATTTTTAAATTTTGAAATTTCGATATCTCTGACCGTAATAAGCGCCATTGATTATCTAGGTCATCAGGAAGCGAATCATCCCAATCAAGTTTTCGACACCAGAGTTCTTGAAATAGAAGCTTGATTAGCACGATAGCAGGTGCTAAAAACCCTAGTGGATCGAAGACTCGAGCAGCTTCAGATAGCATAGTACGTTTTGTAAACGGAGCTGGTTCTGGTAGCACGATATTATACGAAAATGAATCGTCGGCTGGACACCAACGTAAACCCAATATTTTTATTGATGATGAATCTTGCAGCGCTAAAGGTGATAATTCACGTTGATCATCTGGTATAGATAATAATAGCTGCAAACTATTCGTGCTCCATTTCCGTAAGTTGAAACCAGCTGATGATAATACATTTAATAAAGCGTTTCGCAAGCTGATAATCTCTTCTACTGTGTCAGCGCCCGATAGAATATCGTCTACATAGAAATCTTTCAATATCATATTAGTGCCTTGAGGATGAGTTGTTTCATTGTCTTTGGCTAGTTGAACTAAGGTACGAACTGATAAAAACGGTGCTGGTGACGTACCATAAGTAACGGTATTTAGACGATAATGTGTCAGCGGTTTTGTAGGGTCACTTCTCCAGACAATCCTCTGAAAGTCTCGGTGTTTATCTGCCACCCAAATTTGTCTGAACATTTGCTGAATATCCGCTGAAAAGCAATATTTGTGACGTCGAAATCTAGTGCATACCGAAAACAGATCTCGTTGTATAGGAGGGCCAATTGAAAGTGTGTCATTGAGGGAAATTTCAGTACCGTATTTTGATGACCCATCGAACACGACACGTAACTTTGTGGTACTACTATCTTCCTTGAAAACGGCGTGATGCGGTAGATAGTAACAAGTATTCATAGGTCTTTCGATTTCATTTGGAGCGATATGCGACATGTGACCTAGAGCGAGATATTCAGTCATGAATTCAGAGTATTTTTGCTTTAACGTAGAATTCTGTGCGAATTTACGTTCCATGGATTTCTGACGAGATATCGCGGCAGCTAAAGAGTTTCCGAAATTCCAGCTTCCATCTTTGAATGGAAGTTCGACGACATATTTTCCATCAGTGGCGCGACAGTGCGTTGATGCGAAATGTGATTCAGTGCGTTGTTCATCTTCGGAAAGATGCGAATGCGTATTGATTTCCTCTAACTCCCAGAACTTTTTTAAATCAAAATCGGTTTCCATCGTGGTATGGAGAGAGGTGAGTAACGCACAACAGTTTTCAGTAGAGTTTGCTTTTGTAGTAGCTTCCCCTGCAATTACCCACCCAAACATAGTGAGAATTGCACTTGGCGACCCAGGCGGGCCGCGTAGAATTTGGTTTTCCATGATTACAAATGTTTTATCGGCTCCAATAATCATGTCAATTGGACCGGGTTGAGTATACTCAGGATCGGCGAGTTTGATGAGCTTGTGTGATAGATTTTCCATGTTAGTTCCAACAAAATTTGGCAATAGATTAGTTAACTGTGACATAACATACGCGGTTATATCCAATGATTTATCGCTGAGTCGTGACTGCAGCGTGAGTGTGACAGAACCTCGTGTTGTACCAGCTCCTGTGGATGACAATCCTGAGACTGGTATTTTCGCTGGTGAGCGAGTGAGACTGAGCTTTTGTACACAAGTCTCCGAAATAAAGGAGCATTGCGATCCCGAGTCTAACAAAATTCGTATAGAGTGTACAGTTCCAAAACGATCACGAGTATGTACTACCGCAGTAGGCAAATATGTTTTGGATTGAGAATTTGATTCAACGGAATGAGCATTAACTAACGAATTTTGTAAATTGATGAGCGAGTGATTTGATTGTATTGGCGTAGACGTTTTCACTGGTGTACCGACTTTAGCGAGCGGCGTTTGCGGTGTGAATTGCTTATTTGATGTAGCCGGCGTACGGGGTATTGTTGTTCCTGTGTGAAGTAAAGTGTGATGTCTGCTATGACATTGACGACATGAGTTGATAGATCTACAGCTTGATGATCTATGGCCTGATCGCAGGCAATTAAAACATAATGAGTTTGATTGAATGAACGTACGCCGAAGTTGTGGAGACATGTTTGTAAATTGTGAGCATTGATACAGTTCGTGTGCGGAGTTGCATTTAAGACATGTTGAAACAGTGGTATGAAAACTTTTGAAAGGAGTTGAGTTGCGTGAAATTTTAGTCGAACCGTGGGTAGGTGTCCTTACACCCTTTTCAGCTGAGTATCTAGGAGTGAGTATGTCACACCGTCTTTCGAGAAAGAGGAGAAATTCATTAATAGTTGGAAATGGCGCATCTGTGATATTTTCAGCCCAAGCATTTTGTGTTTCGGAATCAAGGTTTTTAATCAATAGATATATTAGCCAAATATCACGAGATTCAGCGTCTTTCCCCAATGCTCTTAAACCTCTCAGAATTTCGTCAGCCCCATCAACTAATTTTCTCAAGCTAACATACCCTGAAGACGTAACATTTGCTATATTAATAAATTTTTCAATAAGCGCATTAGCGATATGACCCTTTTTGTCATACCGTTTGTTTAATTTATCCCATGCTTCGATATAATTGGTGTCTCCCAACAAACAATTTTGGGTACGTACCCAAAATAGTGCGATTTACGCACGACATTCCTTACCCTTTATGGTGTAAATTTTAATAAGTATATTGTGGTTGTATGCGTAGCTGTGTAACTATGATAGTGGCTGGTAGTGTGTATAAAATTACTTATTTATTTTTTATGTATATGAGTTGTCAAGCAAACCGGCCATTTGTAATTTGTATTTTATATACGAGGAAAACGAAAGTGGTAAATATAATTTTTATTTATTACAATTTAATTTTTTTTTTTTTTTTTTTAATTTATTTAGTGTTTTAAAAATAATATTATTGCTCATAATTTATAAAATGTCCAAACGGAATAATTATCGTAAAATTAATGATGAAGTAGATTTATTACTATCGTTTGGAAAATAAAATAAAAACAATAACTGAATAATTGAGTGAAAATGTAATTAAAGAGTAATTTAAACTTCTTAATATATTTTCTATTACATGCTCTTCTAATATATTATTTATTTCTTCACAGACTCGGCTAATAAAAATTTTCCAGGTCCAGGTGCAGATATCGAAGTAACCAATTTTATAAAAAAATGGTTTCAAAGAGCCAAGGACAGGGTCCGAAAACAAAATAAAAGATGTTCCTAAAGAGAAATGAAGTCTATTTTATTTTCGTTATAATTATTTTTAAGATATAGTCATTTAGTTATTTTGTTTTATTAAATTCAAATAAATTAATATTTTGATTTGTGATATGATGAATAAACATACATAAAATATAAATTTCTGATATGATAAGTAAACTTATGAAAAAATTATTATAATATGAGATACTAAAACTGCTATAGTATAATTAATAAACACATGTGATAATGTATAAATATAAATATATACAAAAAATAAAATAAATTTTACAAAACTATATTCATAGTAATGTAGTAATAAAAAATTTAAGTTATTATTTTTTATAATGGGGAGATGTAAAGGTGTGAAAAGCGTAGCGATAATCACACGGAAAGCGTAGCAATAATTACACGGAAAGTGTAACAATAATCACACGGAAACCGTAGCAATAATTACACGGAAAGTGTAACAATAATCACACGGAAACCGTAGCAATAATTACACGGAAAGTGTAACAAAAATCGCACGGAAATCGTATGGAATTTTGACTGCAAAAGGGTACGGAATGGGTACAGAAAATATGTACGCACCCATACACTCATATATATCTATATAATTGAAGTAGTACGAAAAAAGTGACAGTTTTCTTCAGCCAAGCGCACCACTTTCCGTGCGCTCAGAGGCTCCTTTTCCTAGTACCCTGTGCGAAAGGGTACGTCTTTCCGTGTGCTTTGTTTGTTGGGCTGTAACCGAAATATGAGTTAACAGATTAGCAGGTTCATCGACTAAAAATCCCTTTAAGTAATAGAACTTTTGACATGGCGTGAGATTAGGATTATTGTGCACCGTACTTTCGTATAAATCCCGAAATGTATTCCAAGTTGTAAAATCACCCGAGAATGATTTAATTTGAATTTTAGGCAATTGGGTTTCTGTACGTATATTCGGATTAGATACATTGTGGGTGACTACAGTACATGAACTATGATTTGGATTACTTTGCGATTCATTTTGTTGATTTACGTTATCTTCATGTGAAAGTTCTTGTACTTTGATGTTTAATAATCGCATAGTTGAATAGTAACTATTTTCAAACTCAATAAAGTCTGTATCGGAAATCTCTGTCTGCGCTTCAGTTGCCAATTCAATCATCTGATTGTCTATATTTCGATAATCTAACCAGAATTCCGCAACCTTTTCACGTTTCAGATCGATATCTAATGACGAAGCATCAGATGGAATGTTTAATGCGTAATTATGAATGCGAGTTAAGGCTCCTTTCACACGACCGCGTTTTGATATAAGACTTTCAATAGACATGTTTAAATATAACAAGTAATATAACGATTATTGTGAAAAAAGTCAATTAAATTATTAAACTACTGATGAAACGAAACAATGTTGAATATCTTTAATTTATAATACAAATGTAATATTTTGTGCACAAAATATGTGTATTACGTTATTATTTTATTCGAGATAATTAAATTTTGCGATAACCGTTCTTCAAATATTTTTAAAATATTACTTCAAAATTTACTGAAGCACCCGGTACTTATTTTAATTTATAGTTTAATTAATTCAACCGATAGTTTTCGTATAAATGTCTGTTAGTTTAAATTTGAGTTTGTTTATTAATTTTCTTCACAATTTGTATAAAACTGAGTTACCCAGTACCGCTAATTAATATTGATGATAGTTAATATTCATTAATGTTACCACCACAATAATCTAGAAAGAACTATTTTTGTGAGAAAAAACTATTTACCAACACAAATAAGTTGATAATTTGATAAATTATTGTATAATTAAAGTTTATTTTAAATGTTTTTGATTTATCTTTTTTTTTTTCTTCAAAACAATAAATTACTTTCTACCAAATGGTTTCCACTATATTTTATACATAAAGAATTTTATTTATTTTCAAAAAATCCTGAATGTTTTTATTAATCAAAATATTCAATTTAATTTTATTTGTTTTTAAATGTTCACTTAAATTTGTTTTTTGCCCTTTATTTAAAATTCTTTAATTTATTATCAAAAATATTTTGTTCGATAATTTTAAATATATGTTTATTATATAAAATTACCTGATGCACCCTGTAATTAAATTTCTAGTTAATTACCAACATTTAATTTTTTTCTTTTGCTGAGCGAATTCAAAGGCTTTTGAGTACACTATTAATTTGTTGTTGTAAATCTGTACAAATTTAAATTTTTGTTGTTGTAACAATAACAATATGACTTCCTTTTTGCTGAAATTTTCTGCAAATTTTATATATCAAATGCCGGTAATTTGATAAATTTAATAAATAATTTAATGACACAATTTTTTTTATTATTTGTTAATTTTATTGTAGTAATATTATAGGTTTTTTAAACGATAATATAGTTAATATATAATATATTAAAAATTTGATTTATTTATTATTGATACAATTACCACTTTATGATGATGATGATGATGAAGCTATAATTGCTGCTAAATGCTCTAGATTTCAGCTAACAACCAAATTATTGAATTTTCTATCAATTTTTTTCTCTAGAATTATTGATCGTTTGGTGAAATTTTGAATTTTCTTGAGGATTATATCACTACCGAATTTATGATGATATTTTTCTTTTTAAATATACAACTTTGGTTTTAACGTTTTTTGTCTTTTTGTTTTATATATCACTTTTCACTTTGATCCGGTTTCGAATTAGGACCAACAAATGTTGGAGAATGACCGAAAAAAAAACCTTTAGAAATCAAACACTCAATTTTAAATTTTGTAATAAAATTTTTGATATTTTTTATTTTATTAAAAACTAAAGTATGTATGTATATTGTAAAAATATAAATGGTAATGATTTTTAATATATAATAAGAATTGGTTACAATTAAAGTTATATCTATTTTAATTTATTTGATATATATTAATATTAATATGTTTTATGATAGAATGCTTTAAATGACGATTTATTGTAGTTTGATTCTACCAATTTGAACTAAGATTATTTATTTTAAACAACGATTTTATAACGATTTTTGTTAGTTTGATTCTAACAATTTGAACTAGGATTTTAAGCACTACAATTTTACTTTTAATGTTTAATGATTTTACTTTTAATGTTTAATGTTTAATGATTTTACTTTTTAATGTTTAATGATTTTACTTTTAAATGATTTTAATGTTTAATGATTTTACTTTTTAATGTTTAATGATTTTACTTTTAATGGACTGTAATTACAATTTTAGATTAATACCGCACGAGTCTACTCACAATTTACAAGTGCCCTAGTTTCTATTAAAATCAATTAAAATGGTCTATCGAGTACACGCCGTACTCTCTCAAACTGCAGCAGTTGAATAAAAATATACATTGGTGTGTGTAACATTTAATTAGAGTGTAATTAAATGTATTCGTACGCGTTTTAATTATTAAAAATTGGCGGTAATTACCAAGACCAAATAACATGATGTAATTTACATAGACACAACAACTGCAGCAGCTTGAGAGAGAGCGTAGTGTATCCCAAGTAGTTAAGATGAACCATTTCTGAACATATACATTTATTTATATCATTACAAAATAATGGAATTTCTACAAATAACTTTGAAAAGTTAAATAATGCAGTAAAATTTGGTCAAAAAAAATCATAAAGCCCGTAGGACATTGGATTAAAAAAAAACATAAAATTTCCAAGTTTTGCGTGTCTGAAACATATGTGTTTTAGAAAGAGATACAGCTAATGCGACAGACTGTCAAATCATAATTTTGTTAAACAGTTACGGTATTATAAAATTTAAATGGCCGGGACAAACAAGTGGACCGATGAAAAGATATGTTTTTTAATAAATAAAATACAAAATGAAGAGACAACCAAAGCAGTCAAGGATATAAAAATAAGGCTAAAAAACAATTACTTTGGTGTCAAATTGTTGAAGCATTCAAAGAAGAATATAAAGAAGAAAATGATAATTTCACATACAGTAATTTATAAAATTTAATTTATTTTACTTTCCTTTTATTGAATTTACAATTCATGTTTTCCTCACCTGGGCATAGCTCCTAAACGGCTTTACCGATTTCACTCAAATTTAAAACTTAAGCTCGTGTTATTAACCATTCGGTGCCACGAAATTTTCATGGCCCGGTGAGGGGGCGGGGGGTTGGGCCTATTTTATAAAAAATCATGTGGGGTATCAAATTCAAGGTCTTGATGAGTACATCACGTTGGGTAGTGTTTCGGGTAACTAGGACCATGTGGGGCCCCCAAAAAATGGGGCCAAAGATGCAAAAAATCATGTGGGGTATCAAATTAAGGGTCTTGAAGAGTAGATATCTTTGGGGCAAGTAATGGTACTATTTGGGGCAACGTGAGTCATGTGGGGTTCTGAAAAATGGGTCATGTGGGGTGGGGGCCTGAAAAATTCATGTTTTCTTCACCTGTGCATACCTCCTAAACGGCTTTACCGATTTAACTCAAATTTAAAACTCAAGTTCGTGTTATGACCCATTCGGTGCCACATAATTTTCATGGTCCGGCGAGGGGGCGAAGGGTTGGACTTATTGTCAAAAAAGTCATGTGGGGTATCAAATTAAAGGTATTGATGAGTACATCTCGTTGGGTACTGTTTCGGGTATCTAGGACCATGTGGGGCCCCCAAAAAATGGGGACAAAAATAAAAAAAATCATGTGGGGTATCAAATTAAAGGTCTGAAAGAACAGATATCTTTGGGGCAAGTAATGGTAGTGTTTAGGGCAACGAGGGTTATGTTGGGGCCTGAAAAATGTGGTCAAAAATAATAAAAATCATGTGGGGTATGAAATTAAAGGTCTTGATAAGAACAGGTAGCTTTTCTCGTTGTTTAGTGTTTCTGGTAAAGAGAGCCCTGAAAATGGGGTCTATTTTCAAAAAAGTCATGGATATCTAATTAAAGGTATTGATGAGTAGATCTCGTTGGAAAGTGTTTGAAAGTGTATGTAATCTATATACAAACACACATATATACATATATATATATATATATATATATATATATATATATATATATATATATATATATATATATATATATTACGTTTCCGCTGACAAACCGTCACCACGCGTTTGTCGGCGGAATCGTCAATGGTCGCAACCCTACAAAATTAATCTAGTACAAAAATGTTGCAGTCTATCATGGTGTCATGTCGGCTCACCAATAGGAATGCCGGTAACTTCTCATTATCGGCAATCCTAGCGGTACCGCTATCTTTAACATCTACATCGCACCATGATAGAGATAATTGTTCTCATTTTTAACCACTCTAAAGTCTACAACCAACGAGTTAGCAGTGCGTATTTTTAAAAGCGAAAATTTAAAGTCATAGTAAAATAGTTAAAGAAATAAAGAAATTATAGAATTCAAAATCGGTCGAGTAAAATATAAATTAAATATAAATAATATATGGTGTTATAAACTTAAAATTAAAATTAAAATTAAGTGCAAAATAAATAACAATAAAATATATAATACTTAAGAAATAAATAAATAAAATAATAATAGTACAGAACATTATAATTTAGAATAAGATTAGTATTATAAAAACGTAGACAATAATTAGTGAATTAATAAATAAATGAATTACATAAACTTATATTAGAATTAGAATTACAACAACATTAGGTAATAAATAAATTAATAAAATGTGGATATGGTGCGTTTTCACTTTATAATCACCACTCAAATAATTAACCCCACATATATATACATATATATATATATATATATATATATACATATATAGATATATATATATATATATATATTATATATATTAAATATTATACATAAATGTACATATATATGAATATATATATAGCATTTTCAGGTCAAATTAACGATTTTACAATTCAAGTTAACGATGAATTTAACAAATTTATTCACTAGGACTACGTAACTGCACTCAATTAAAATGAAATTGAATAACCACTTTACTATCGATTGCATTGAATTAGATTTAAGAATTGCAGAAAAAAATTCTTACATTAGTAATTGAAACAGTAATAGAAAGTTATAAATACCATCTGTTTTAATAATTTTTAAATGCTAATTGTATTGATTTCTTGATATAAATTATTCATTAATACAGTAATCATTATTAATAAATTATATATGTAATTATCGTAAGCTTGAATTTTAAAATCATTTTTTACAATTGTAAAATCGTTAATTGAATTTTAAAATCGGTAACTTGAGCTGAAAATGATATATATAGCATTTAATTTTGATATATATATATATATATATATATATATATATATATATATATATATGAGCATTTAATTTTGAAAGTACCATAAGGAACTTCTCGCGAAACATGAGTTAGAGCTATTTATTATTAACGGCTCATATATACATTATATAAACAATATAAAAATTATACAGTTTCTGACTAAAACTTAAAAAACCTATAAATAATACACATTTTTTTAATTGTGTGTCATCAATAAGTGGTTTCTTGTATGCGATTATAAACAAATTTCGATATACAAAAAACTTTGATATTAATAACATATAAACAAAAGAACTTTAGGGCTATTCGCTTCAATGTTTTCGTATATATTTACGATTTATAGTTAAAATAAATAAATATTTAAACGATTTTAATTAGGAAACGTTAAAAAGCATTTAGTTTATAGAGATATTCTGAACTTGATCATTTTTAAGAAATTTGTTAGATTTTTATATAAATTCTTATAGTGTAGGAAAATAAATTTAAAAAAAATCACTTATAAATTTAGTAAAAATTTTATATAAATAATAAATATTAATAGCGTTTTGTATTCTTCGTGAAAAACAAATAATTTGAACTTTTGCCTGCACCTATTTTGAACATTATTTTCGAATATATCACAGGTAAATAATTTTATAAACTTCGTTTTTTTTGTAATAACAAATACTCTACCAATATTTATACATCAATAAAACAAAAAAATTGTTTGTTTTATTTATGTATAAATATAAATTATTCAGTGGCATCGCGGACACGGTCTCGAATAGTCGAATTATAATTTGGAAATTAACATAACTAAATTTAAATTTAATTGTAGTACATTACAAATAGTTTTTTTTGTGGTGTATTAATAAAATGCGATTATGAGCACAACTGGGGAAACACATAATGGTTGTGCGACCCCAAACCGACTCAAAAGAAAGACTTTAGATTCCTTAAATACATCTGAATCCGATGACGAAAAAAACAATAAAAGTGTAAAAATGGATAACAAAAATAAAAATAAGTCAAAAAATGAATTAAAAACTGAAAACTCTAAGTTAAAAAGTGAAATAAATACATTAAAACAATTACTAAACAATTTAACTAATAAATTGGACAAAAATTCAAGCAACGAAAATTTGATGAATTTTGACAATGACAAAGATAATAATTTAATTCTTACTTTAAAAAAAAATGGCACCGGTAATGAATATAAAATAAACAATAAACGTGATAGCTTGGTTAGTAACCAAAGTATAAATAAAAATAACAATGAAACGTTCAATGAGAGTAATCGTTTTGATATTTTAAATAATGACATGAACGAATGTCCAAATTTTCCCATGGAAGTGATTGAAACTTCGAATGATGATTTTATCGTATCATTGAAAAATAAAAACGTCAAAAAAAAAGCTTTTATTAACAATAATGTTGCAGCATTAGCTGATAATAACAACAGTAGCACGAGAAATGACAGTAATATAAATATTACAGGCAATATTGAGAATAACAGCAATAACAGAGACAGTAACATCAATTCAACAGGTGATTGTAATACACAAATTATTAAAAATAAAAAAATTCCACCAATAAATGTTATCGACCAAGATGCTAAAGATATTATAAAATTATTATTAGATAATCTTAAATTAAAAAAAAATGAATTCTATATAAAACAAATAAATAAAATGAAAATTGCTATATATGTAAACAATTTAGACAATTTTAAAAAAATTAAAAATATTTTGGATCTAATCGAAGCTAATTATTATTCATACACACCCATTGAGGAAAAAAATAAAACTTTTATACTAAAAGGTATGGGTATAAATGAAAATACAGATAATATCCTAGAATATTTAAATGAATTAGAGTGTAAAAGTATAGAATTTATTAAAGTTAGTAGATTTTCGACACCAAAATCAATTAAAGAAAATAAAATATTACCCATTTACTTAGTTCAAATAGGTCCCAAAAGTAATATACCCGATTTATATGGAATAAAATTCATAAATAACCAAGTAATTAGATGGGAAAAATTATTAAGAAATGATATATTACAATGTAAACGTTGTCAAAGGTTTGGTCACGCTGCACCTAATTGTAAACTAGATTACAGATGCGTGAAATGTAATGTGAACCATGGTCCAGGTGAATGTAACATTATAAAAAATAATGAAAATCAAGAGCAATTATTCTGTATTTTATGCAAAACAAAAGGACATCCAGCATCTTATAGAGGCTGTCCTGAATATATGCGATTGAAAAAATCCATGCAAAATAGAATTAAAATAACACAAGAAAAAAAACAAATGAATTCAAAAAATATAAATAATTATATAACACCAAACAAGTCTTTTGTAGATTTATTTAAGGGTGAAAACAATAATAAAATTAACATAGAACAAACACCAAAAATTTTAGAATTAGGTGAGATAAAAAAAACTTTAGAAATTATATGTAATAAAATAACATCGATAGATAATAATGCCAAAGTTAATGCACAACGAATTGATATTTTATTCGATATACTAAATAATGGAGTCCATTAACAAACTCAAAATTATAACGCTAAATGTCAATTCAATAAGTTCTATCCAAAAACGACATTATCTAATCGAATTTATCAAAAATAATAATCCCGATATTATGCTTATAAATGAAACTAATCTTAGTGATAATCAAACATTATTTATAGAGGGATATTGTATTATTAGGACTGATAAATGCAAGAAAATTCAAAATAGAGGTACTGCCATATTAATTAAAGACAACATAAAATTCCAATATGTTGATATAATTAAAAAACATTGTTTTAAATGTATAGATTCAACTATAATAAAATTAAAATTAAAAAGTAACAAGCAATTATTATTGATTTCTTTATATGCTTCGCATAAAAACTCAAATCTCTTTCTTAGTGAATTTACAATGATATATAATAGTTTAAAACTAGATAAATTAGAAAATTATTATATTATAAGCGGTGACTTTAATGCGAAACACTCTAGTTGGAATAATAAATATAACGATGATAGAGGTGTGATATTAAATCGATGGTTAAACTCACAATCGATTACATATAAAGCGAAATTATATTACAGCTTAGAACCAACATATCCGAGATGCGGATCATTTTTAGATTTATGTATCTCTGACAACAGAATTAAATTCGAAAAACAATCATTAGATACTTTAACATTTGACAGCGACCATAGAGCTCTTGATTTTACTATCTCTGTGGACAATAATGAAGAATTTATTTATTTTCAAAAACATCAAGAAACATTTTATAATTTTAATAAAGCTAATTGGAAAAAATTTAAAAATGAGTTAAATAAAGAATTTGATCGGATCAAAGAAAATAATGAATCGTTCGTACCGAATAATCGTAATTTAAGTAATGTAGAAATTGATGATAATTTAAACAAATTAAATGAAATAATCTATGTAGCTATGGATAAAGCTGTTCCATTAGTTGATAAAAAAATATATTTTAAAAATTATAGTAACACAATTACAACAAAACTACAAAAAAAGAAAAGTAATTTAGTCAGTATTTTGCATAAATTGTACAGATTAAATGTACAAAGTACTGATAACAGGATAATTAGAATAAAATCTCTAATAAATAATGTAAACTCATTAATTAAACAAAACTTTGATATATCGATCAGCAACTTTTGGAAAAATAAAATTAAAAAAATCGTTCCTTCTAACAATATGTTTCCTATTCTAAACAACATCTTTAGAAAAACAGAAAGTTCAAAAATAAATAAACTACATATTGACAAAGAGCATGTAAATATAAATGATCTAATTGATAATAATATTAACATCAATGAATTAGAAATTGAGAATAACAATTATATTATTCAGAACAATGTACAAATTGCTGATATTCTAGGAACATCATTTCAACAAAAACATCAACTTAAATCAAACAATAACATAGAATTAAATAATTTAGTAAATACATCTGTCCAAAATTTCGAAGAAAGGACATTGAGTATCCAAAATATGGTAACATTTTCAGATAATTTTAAATCTGATCAAATATTAGATGATGATACATTAGACAACTATTTCGTGACTAACGATCAAACAAAAGAAATATCCAACAGCTTAAAAAATAAAAAATCAGCGGGTATGGATACAATACCTAACACAATATTAAAACAACTTCCAGACAAATTAATGACTGCCTATACCATAATATTTAATAATTCGTTAAATAATTGCTATTTTCCAAAAAAGTGGAAAACTGCAAAAATTATTGCAATAAGAAAACCTGGTAAGGATCCAACTAACCCAAACAACTACAGACCAATTAGTTTAATGCCGAACATTAGTAAAGTGTATGAAAAAATAATACAAAAATCAATCGTCAAATTTATCAATGATCATAAGATTTTAAATGATTTTCAATTTGGTTTCAGATCTAATCACTCAACAATTCATGCAATTAATAAATTAGTATCAGACACTAATTGGTATATAAATGATAAAAAATGTGTGGGGGCTTTATTAATAGATATGAGTGATGCATTTACAACAATTTGGACAAAAGGTTTAATCCATAAATTAATTGAATATAATATGCCAGACCATTTAATCAAAATCATCAAAAATATGATTACTCATAAAACTTTCTATATCGAAGCAAATGGAGTTAAATCTTCTAAAGAATTCAATATCAATAATGGATTACAACAAGGTACTGTTTGTTCACCTTTGCTATTTATATTATATATTAATGGCTTACTAGAAATGCTGAATAATATTCAGAATAATGATGTTACAAAATATTCTATTGCATTTGCTGATGACCTCACAATATATGTTGCAGGTAAAACGTTAGACAAAATTGAACATTCACTACAAGAAATGTTTAACATCGCTCATGATTATATTAACTCTTGGAGATTAAGAATTAATGATAATAAATGTGAGCTGATACTATTTCGAAACATTTTAAAATATTTCCATCCAACATTTCGAAAAAATTGGAAACAATTTCAAATGAGATCAAAGGATGACAACATAATAACTTCATCCAGTTCAGTTCGCTACTTAGGAGTTTATCTGCAACATAACATGAATTATGATATACATATTAAAAAACAAATAGATAAAGCAAAAAAAGCATTTGCCATCGCCAAAAAGTTATTCTACTCTACTCATTTACTACCTAGAGTTAAAATTATAGCTTATCAAACTTTGATAAGACCAATCATAACATATGGCTGCCCAATATGGTTCAACATTAGTTCTTCTGTGATGGAAAAACTACGACTGTTTGAAAGAAAATGTATAAGAGTTTGCCTTGCAATGTACCGAAAGCCGAATACAAATTACAAACATTTTATTTAAAATAAAAATATTTATGATATAAATAAAATCATCAGAATCGATAACTTCATTATTTCGTTGATAAGAAATTACTACATAAGAACGCAAATAAATCAAAACAATTCTTTAGTTAATCATGCTATATTCCCAAATGAAGAATACATAAAAAAAACACTGATATCCGGATTTGTTCCACCTGAAAGTTTTTTATATCTAGATAAATATAAATATTTCCAAAATAATTTAAAAATACCAATTTTTTATCATAGCAACCGTCGAGCTACAGATAAAAGAATTTTATTCAATCCGATGACAACAAACAATGATTATAAGTATAGTACAGCGATATCTATAAGAGATTTTAAAAGTAAAATTAACACTAGGAAATACTGGTGGTTAAATTAATATGTAACATGGAAAGATTAGATTTAAGGGTAGTTGTAGGGTAGGTTAAGTTGTAGGTAAGGTATTAGGCTTAGGTTTTTATCTTTTATTATAATAAAAAAAAATAGAAAAATATTAATTGTATTTAAAATAAAATTTTCAATTTAATAAATAAATAAATAAATTTAACATAAAATATATAAATTTAAAAAATTGGGTACAAAAAAAACACATTAAAAGAATTATTAATTCAGATAAATATTAATTTAGATAATTCCGTTGAGGATCATTAAATTATATAATTTTGTAAATGCATTCAGTAGTTTTTTAAGTTTTTGTATTGAATAATATGTAAATAATGAATATAAATAAAAAAAACTTAATAAAAAAAAAAAAAAAAAAAAAAATATAAATTATTCAAATAAAAATTATTAAATATAAATTGGTAAATAAATTGGTAAATCTACTCTATCAATTTATATAAAATTTTTATTTTAATAATTAGTAGTTTCATATGCAAAAAATAAAGTTTTTAAAATATTCTTATTTAAGCTTTAATATATTTTATAATCCAATACAATAAATTATTAAATCTCTATCTAGTGCGTAAATTGTCTCAATTAATTAATTAATGAGAATTAATTTTAAATTATCTGATAGATGTTATTAAAAACTTTAAATGTAATTTCAAGCAAAATTAAATCTACAAATTTGTCTGTTACTTGAAAATAATGATAAATTAAATGCTTCGATACTTTTTAATATTGTTCGTGTTAATCGAATAGAACATAGCGAGACCTTAGTATATATATATTCTCGATAATAAAAATATTATAATCTTATTTATCTAAAAAAAAAGATAACATCAAAATGGCTGACAAAAATGTAAATTATGACAAAATATACGTCTGTGTCTGTTCATTGTTGTGAAGGTCGTAACACGAAGCCACCACGTAGTGGAGAACAAGTAAATAGAAAATATTTCGAAAGTATAATGCTTAAAACAATTCTGGATTTGTTTTAGATACTTAGCACATCATCAGTTAAATCTTCAAAAAAGTCATTAAAAAATAATTTTGCACAGGAACAAATGCTACCTGAAGAACAAAATTGTTATTTTGATGACGAGGAAACTGAAGTTAAAAAACAAAGATTGCGAAAAAAGCAAGAATGTGAACAAGCAGAGATCTCAATATATCGCACAAACCGGTCAAAAAAATGGGACGAAGAGGATATGCGCATCGACAATTTAAGTAAAGCTTTCGAATTCCAATGCGCACTTGACAGGAGAAGGAAAGAACAACGACAGCAGCAAATGGACTTTCAAGCAGAATTGTGTTGGAGATCTGAAATGCAAAAAAATCAGTTAAACAAAAAAAGTAAGGACTATTAAATACTGTTAATAAATATGTAATTAAATCATTATGACATTCATTTTTGGCTTGGTTATGAAGATAAAAAAGAATGTGAACAGGATCGTCATAAAAAAAATACTTTCGAACAACAAGTAAAACATCTGCCAACATATATATTAAAGAACAAGTGCGTTCAAAATAGTTACAATGTAATGCTTAAACAATTGTTGATTTATTATAGATACCTAGCACATTATCTTCTATAAAATCTCCAAACCAATTGGATATAGGCATCGACAATTTAAGTAAATCTGCTGAATCCCAATGCGCACATGACAGGAAGGAAGCAACAACGACACAAGCAAATGTACTTTCAAACGGAGTCGAATTGGAGAGCTCATCAAGAAAAAAATAGTCGAGAAACACAGAAAAAACAACTGCAAAATGTGGAAATCAACAGTAAATGAATAGAATTATTACAATGTAGGAATCTATTTGTTATGTTTCCTTATACTTGTAGCTCTATCGAAAGATAATATGAAAGATCAGCACATCATAAGATCAATTTTAAATGAAATCATTAATGGGCTAAGAAAACTAAATTGCTTTGGAGGAGGAAAATTACAATTTGAAAAAAAAGCTATTAAGAGATCGAAAGAAAGCAGAGTATCAGAAGCGAAAAAATAAAGAAACTCCCGAAGCCAAGCGGATTAAACTTAAGAAAGATAGGCAGAGAAAATGCTTGCAAAACGAAAAATGAGTACGAGAAATCCACAAAAATTCGGTTACGTAAGAACTATTTCGAAAACCAATCACCTGAAGCAAAAAGAAATCGGTTACAACAAGTTCATGAAAATTACACCGATTGCACTAAAACAAATAGTTTAGCCCAATTCAACGATTAATTGCACGAGTCATCCCATTTTTGAAAATTGTTAAATACGATGGAAAGTTTGGGCAATATGGATTTAAAGAACAAGCGATTTTATTCGCTCAAGACATCTTTGAAATTACAGAAAAATTACCCAAAATGTTACCACGATCTGCTGATTCAACTGGACTTGTAATTGTGACTGAAGAGCTGGAGAACCTCAATAAGACTAGAGTAAACAAAATATCGAAAGAACGTATAAACGATGCACTAAAATGGTTAATAAAAAACAATCCATTGTATAAAGATGTTAAAAATATGTCAGAACAAATTAACGAGGATATGTAGGGCTAGGTCGAACTGTACCTAGTCTACATTAATTAATTGTCTTGTAAATAAAAACTCCTGTCCTTATATTTTCACAAATTATTTATTTAACAATATTATTTAATTTATTAATTTATTTATTTAATATTTATTATAAATAATTTATTTAATGTTCAAGTATTAAGTATTCTTTAATATTTATTATTAATAATTTATTTAATGTTTAAGTATTTATTTTTGAATTATTTATTAATTATTTTGAATTTAGTTATAAAATTTATTTAATGCACCACAAAAATAATTTTATTTATTATGTAATTTAAAATATAATTTTATGGAATTTTACTCGACTTAACTTTGCAAGATCTGTTAACGAACTGATACCGATTTTTGTAATATCATTTCTATTATACAAAATTGGTCAATTCAATTTGAATAATAGAAATGAGATTACTCTAAATTAATTTAATTTAATCATTCGATTATTTCATCCAATGGAAATTAGTGCATTGATTAATTTAACAATGCAAGATCAATTTTAATTAGAGTATCGTGAGTGGTCTTATAATGCCGTACTCTGAAGTTAATATTTACTTCGAATTTAATATTCTATTCCGTACCGGGTGTCACTACATCACCCTCCTCCGAGTGAAGCGTAATAATGCTCTGAAAACGATACGTAATAGAATGATTGTAAGTGATACGTAATCTTATATTTGTAAGTACTAAATATATTGACGGTAATTAATTTTGGCAAAATATTGTTGGACAACAGTTTACCCTCGTAATACTGGTTTTATAGATGAAATACCATAGGCTGGTTTAAGCCTGTCTATTGAAATAGATTTTTCTTTACCGTTGATTAAAATAACAAAAACTTTTCGTAAACGGCGAATTATTTTGAATGGTCCGTCGTACGTTGGTGAAAGCGTCGGCTTAATCTTGTCGTTTCTGACAAACACAAACTCACACGTATCGAGATTTTTCGGAACGAAAATACAACGTTTGTCCGGTTTACGTGTCGGAGTCGGAATTATACTTCCCATTGTTTCTCGAAGTTTCTTAATAAGGACGTTCGTGTCAGGCGATTCAGGTTTCGAGTCGACAAGGAATTCACCAGGTAATTTTAATGTTTGTCCATATACTAACTCAGCTGGCGAGCATTGTAGGTCTTCTTTCACGGCGGCGCGAACACCGAGAAGAACTAAAGGTAACTCCATGTTCCAATTCTGACTATTGCAACGTGCACGTAAACTATCTTTTAATTGTCGATGATATCGCTCTACTAATCCGTTAGATTGTGGATGCTAGGGAGTGGTTCTTGTTCGGATTATTCCTAGTAGGTTTTTCAATTCTTGGCATAGCTTAGCTTCAAATTGCGCGCCTTGATCAGTTGTGATCGTTTCCGGAACACCAAACCGCGACACGTATTGAATAACAAAAGTTTTCGCGATGGTTGCAGCGGTCAAGTTTGGTATGGCATACGCTTCGGGCCATCGTGTGAATCGATCAACTACCGTAAAAATGTATGCGTTTCCTTCAGAAACTGGAAAGGGACCAACCAAATCCATATGAATGTGCTCAAACCTTGCGTTAGGCATGTCAAAATTTTGAAGTTGCGATTTTGTGTGACGGTAAATTTTGTTCTTTTGGCACGGTAAACAGGCCTTGGACCAAAAATTTGTGTTTGGCCAAAAATATCTTGACGCGAGCAATTTTCTACTTGCCCGCGTGCCAGGATGGGCCAAATTATGTAATGTTTCGAAAACAGTTCGTCGCAAAACTTCTGGAACATATGGTCGATTTTTACCAGTTGAAGTTTCGCAATACAATTCAAGATCAGGTAATTGAATGTTTTCGAGTTTGATAGAAGAACGCGGATTTGTTATTAGCTTGTCAAGCTCCTTGTCATCTTTTTGATGGTGTGCGATCTTTTTTAGATAGAATTGTTTTAGATCCACATCGTATATTTCCGCGACACGTGATAGACTGTCTGTCACGACATTGTCTTTCCCCGAAATATGGCGAATGTCTGTGGTAAACTGTGCTATGAAATCAAAATGGCGGGTTTGTCGCGGATTGCGTTCCGTTTTCGAACAGATCGCGTTAACTAACGGTTTGTGGTCTGTGAACACAGTAAATTCCCGCCCTTCAACCGAGTAGCGAAAATGTTTAATGGAAAGATAAATCGCGAGAAGTTCTCGATCAAAGGCTGAATATTTAATCTCGGTTGAAGACAGTTTGCGCGAAAAAAATGCAAGGGGTTGCCATCCTTGTTTCGTAGGTTGTTGCAGTACAGCCCCTAATGCTAAATCCGATGCGTCCGTTGCGATAACTAGCTTTCCGTGCGGTTCTGGGTGTGCAAGCATGGTGGCACGTGCCAATGCTGTTTTTACTTGCTGAAACGCGGAATTAAGTTCTTCTGGCCAAGCTACTGATTTGTTTTTGCTTTTGGTTTTGCTGATTTGTGCCAGATATGCATATATTGGACCAAGGATTTTAGCTAATTGCGGAATAAACCGATGGTAGTAGTTTACCATTCCTAAAAATCTCTGTATCTGTCGGATAGACGTAGGAGTTGGAAAGCTTTTAATACTTTCGACCTTCTCTTCGGAAGGCGAAATACCTTCTGCAGTTATATGATGACTAAGGAAATTAAGTTCCTTTACGCCAAAAACTCATTTAGCCGGATTGATATTAATTCCGTATTCCGATAACCGTTGAAATAATTTATGTAGGTGCTCTTTATGAGTCTTTGCGTCAGGTGAAAAAATGAGAATGTCGTCGATATATACAAACACGAAGTCGAGTCCATTGCAAACCTCATTCATGAAGCGCTGAAATGTTTGTGCGGCGTTGCGCAACCCGAATGGCATACGGCGAAATTCATATAAACCGAATGGCGTTGTTATCGCTGTTTTATGTATATCTGATTCTGCTACAGGAATCAGATGATATGCTCGTACGAGATCTAATTTTGAAAAAATCTTTGCACCATTCAGATGCATAGTAAAGTTTTGTATATGCGGGATGGGGTATCGGTCCGGGATCGTGGATGCGTTAAGCTGCCGATAGTCCCCGCATGGACGCCAATCGCTATTCTTTTTCTTTACCATATGTAGCGGAGAAGAAGCGGGAAATGATGACGGTTGACATATGCCAAGTTCGACCATCAGTTCGAACTCCTTTTTCGCGGCGTCGTGCCGTGCGGGATCTAGACGACGGGGTTTCGCGAAAGGCAGTTGGTTCTTTGTCATTATGTGATGCACTACCGTGTGTTGAACTTTTTTTAAATAATCTGGAGGTTGAGTGAGATCGGGAAATTTTGATAAAATATCCGAAAACTCGTTCTTAATCACGTGAATTTTAGGAGTCGGTGTGTCTGCCGCGATCGTTAACGTGTTAAAAGTTAGGTTTGTGAGTGGATCGATAATCTTGTTATTTTTTAGATCGACTATGAGCCCATACCTCTTTAAAAAATCAGCACCGATAATAGCGCGATCTATATCGGCTAGTATAAATTCATGTACGAATTTTCTTCGTAATCCAAGAGTCAATGTAAGCATTTTCGTACCGAACGTTTGTATAATTGTACCGTTGGCTGCCGTAAGGGAAATGTCGGATTTTGCTTTTGTTGCTTGGGATTTACCCGGCAAAACGGATAAATCAGCGCCCGTGTCATTTAAAAATACGATATTGTTTGCATCGTCACGGACGAAGAGGCGGCTGGTTAACTTACCTACACGCGGTGCTTGAATTAGTTTGGGTGATTGTCAGCTGGCTTATTTATGCACTGACATTTTTTCGCCTTGTCTCCGAATCTCTTATGATACCAACACAATGTCTGCGAGGTATGTGGAGTACTTTTGGAACGTGATCTGTTGTCGTGTCGACTAGAACTGCGTGATCGTAATGCATGACCTCGGCTTCTCGATCTAAACCGGTTATTTACCTCGAGCTTTGCGATCATAGCTTCGATACGCGCTAGTCGCGCGTCGAAATTTGATGCAGGCGTTGATTGCGTTGTTGGCGTACTTGAATTTGTGCTAGTTCCGGCGATAGCAAAAACGGATGTGTTTTGCTGGGCTTCATAAATTTTATCGGCTACGTCGGCCAATTCTTTGAGCGGTTTATCACCTACTGCAGCTAAAGCAATATGTATCACTTGTGGTAGCTTGCGTAACCACAAATTCTTAATTATTTCTTCACTGAACGTTTAACCTGAGAGTTGCCTCATAGATGTCAACAATTCTGACGGACTTCTATCACCAATATCCGTTTTGGCTATTAAGGTTTCGAGACGCTTCGTTTCCGAAATCGAGTGCCTTTTAATGAGCGCGGATTTAACGTTTTGGTAACGGTTGCTGTCAGGCGGATCTGAAAGGATATCTATAATGGACTCACATGATTCTGGTGGTAGTGCTGCGATTGTCAAACAATACTTTGTATCCTCATTCGTGATTCTATACGCTTGGAATTGTGCCTCTGCTTGGATAAACAACGTAGCAGGACTTGTAGGCCAAAACGGCGGTAGACGGACGCGTACCGAATCAATTTTTACATCATTTGATGTATTTGTTTGATGTGTTCCCGTTGAACTGCCACCTGTGTTTTCTGGGACAGAATTTATATTTTCTGTGG
This sequence comes from Rhamphomyia laevipes, assembly GCA_963920725.1. Classification (NCBI taxonomy): domain Eukaryota; kingdom Metazoa; phylum Arthropoda; class Insecta; order Diptera; family Empididae; genus Rhamphomyia; species Rhamphomyia laevipes. The sequence goes on from OY987255.1 coordinate 112,742,482, forward strand.
GCATAATATTCGGATATATATGCTAACCCAAAAAAAAAATGTACGCGATCAACAATATTACATAGTCGAGGACCTATCCACTTAATTTTCGGACGTCCCAAAAAAAATTATTTTAAATTGTAGCACGATTTTTTTTATAGCACCCTGTATGGCATGAAAAAATCGAATGGTAAAAACTATACTTCTTTTTTTATTTCAGTGTTCTTTGTGTTGTGAGCGAAAAGAGAAAATTATATATGTGTTTGTGTTATAATGCTTGCAAAGTTATTCGAGGTGTTTTTATATTTACAGAAAAAAACTTTATTCGAACAAAATAAAATTAATGTTGTGGGCTGATATCAATTATAAAATTTTATGTAATATCCAATATAAAATAATAAAATATATGTTCTTATTTTTTGTTATATAATTTTAATATAAAAATATAATAATGAAATAATTTCAATTTAACATGAATAATAATTATAAATTTTTATTACTATTGAATATAATTTCGATTCTAAATATTTCTGATTTTTTATATTGTACAAATTTATATATATAGCTATTTGTGATTTTTGTAATGAAAATTATTAATTTTAATATATACAAATTTGTACAATTTGCAATTGTAATAGTTTATACAATTCTATATTTATTTTATATAGCTTATATATTTTATACTGATCTGTATTTAAAAATTATTTATATTAAAAGAAATATGTATATTTTTACGAAATTTACGTTACTTCAAAAAAATGTATGATTAGCTAGTTAAAAAGTTTAACAAATTTAAAAAAATCTAATTTTAAAAATTTTTTTAAAAATTATATTTGCGTACCTTTTTTTTTAACAAAATATATATAGTTTTTCGGTTAGGATTGTATGCAAAAATGTATCACCGAGTTAAAAATATGTAGTTTTGCGTAAAAAAAATTATCTATTAATGAAAATTTATATTTTACTTGTTGTTTTCTTGCTATTGATGAATTCGTTAAAGTAACGATGATAATGACGGTGAAAATGATGATTTTACTGCTGCTGCTGATGAATCTTAAAATTTGCTGATGCTGCTGTTAAAATTGTATTGATTGATGAAATTTTGCTGGTTGTGTTGAATGATGGTCTAATGCTGCTTGCGCTGATGTTTTATATATATAGCGTAACTGCTATAAGTCAATTAACTGATATTTAACTATAATTATATCAGTTATGTTAATGCTCAGCTACGATATAACAATTTAAATTGATTTTTAAAAATAGACCAATTGTTAATATTTTTAAAAAAAAAAAACCACACAGATATTTCTTTTTTTAATTTTGATAGTTTTTATACTTTTTACTATGGATTATTTAAAAAACACTTTGTACTTTATATAAGGTTTTTTAGAAATTTGGCTTTTTTTTACTTTTTTTTTTTTTTTTTTTGTCAATAATAATGATGATACACGTGTAATAATTAATTTTAATACGTGTTCTTTTCGGGGTCACCACTTGTAGGGCTAGGTCGAACTGTACCTAGTCTACATTAATTAATTGTCTTGTAAATAAAAACTCCTGTCCTTATATTTTCACAAATTATTTATTTAACAATATTATTTAATTTATTAATTTATTTATTTAATATTTATTATAAATAATTTATTTAATGTTCAAGTATTAAGTATTCTTTAATATTTATTATTAATAATTTATTTAATGTTTAAGTATTTATTTTTGAATTATTTATTAATTATTTTGAATTTAGTTATAAAATTTATTTAATGCACCACAAAAATAATTTTATTTATTATGTAATTTAAAATATAATTTTATGGAATTTTACTCGACTTAACTTTGCAAGATCTGTTAACGAACTGATACCGATTTTTGTAATATCATTTCTATTATACAAAATTGGTCAATTCAATTTGAATAATAGAAATGAGATTACTCTAAATTAATTTAATTTAATCATTCGATTATTTCATCCAATGGAAATTAGTGCATTGATTAATTTAACAATGCAAGATCAATTTTAATTAGAGTATCGTGAGTGGTCTTATAATGCCGTACTCTGAAGTTAATATTCTATTCCGTACCGGGTGTCACTACAGATATGCACCAAAAACAATTGATTCGAGAAGACAAAAAAGCCATTGACAATAAAAAATTTCTTTACCCATGTAATGTCGAGGTCCCAATTAAAATATCGGAAATATCACGTTTAATTCTCTTGTCTTTGAACCTGAATATGCTGGCGTACAGTATTGTGCAATGGCAATTGGTAGTATTATCCGTGCTAATATCGTATGTCCATCACAATGGACGACAAATATTATCACTGAAAATCTAATAGAATCTGATTTACTTTATGCATATGTCAGAACAGCGTGTGAGCAACAAAATATTCAAATATCAACAACTGGATATCTTCAAATTGACAATTTTAGTGTTATTGGAAATAACTACATTATCACAAGATTTCCTTGCATTACGAAATTGACACGGATATATTTGGATCTCTTTGTGATAGTAAAAATGTTGATATTGGAATAAAACTTTTAGCTGGCTTGCAGAAGTTATTCCAATCTCATTCGGCTGTAGTACTTACAGCAAACAGCAAATGCTATGGAGTCATGTTGAGAAATGGAAAGTATTATTTTACTGATTCTCATTCGTGCGGACCAAAAGAAGCACCAACAACAAAAAACGATGGACGTGCGTGTAGAATAGAATGTGACACAATAAATGAATTACATAGAATTTGCAAACGCGCTACCACATCAAAAAATATTGCCTATACTTTGAATTTTGTTGATGTAACTATAGAAGAGATAGATCAATTTGAAAAAAAAAGTTTCATTTAATGAAAATGAAGCTGGAAAAGAAGTTGACATGATTCCTGTTCAAACTTCTGTCATGTTACCAATTGATGCTCATCAATATGAAGAGGAATCAATATTAGAGAGAGTTGCCCAAGTGGGGGAGGAGGTTAATTTAAATAAAATTCAAAGAAAAACCAAAGATAACATCGTTAACGAATGTCATGAATTCAAAGCAGAAGAATTTGCATGGTATCATCTGTTTCCATATGGTATAAACGGCTTCCGGCAACAACGTGATGTCCGCATTTCTCCATTAGACTACTTTCAATTTCGAGTCATGGGGAAAGATGCAAGGTTTCAACGAAATGATTATCTCTTTTATGCACTTTCGATGTATGAGTACTACCAAATTAAAACCAATATAAGCGTATGTGTGAAAAAAATTACATCTAATGATGGAATTGTCGAAGACATTCACTTATACACACAACACTTGAGAGGATCTGCTGCCTACTGGAATAGTGGTTAAATGAATTGATCGGACAAATAAGATGTTTAGGACCACCTCAATATTTCATTACACTTAGCTGCAACGATCTTCATTGGAGGGATATGATTAAAGCATTACTTGTCGCCGATAATAGTCCTGACACTGCAATAGAAAATATTAGTATTTTTGAAGTTCAAAGCTTAATAGAGAAATACCCAGTTGTCTTATGTCGGCAGTTTATGATCAGAGTAAATGCCTTTATGTCTCTGCTCTATAAAGATGAAACAATACTAGGAGCAAAGGTTAATGACCATTGGTGGAGAATAGAATTTCAGAATCGTGGTTCGCATCACCTACACCTTTGCATTTGGACGCCAAATACTCCTAGTCCACATACAGAGGAAGGAATTGCTCACTTTGACAAAATCATAAAGTGTGAAATTCCAAAGGAGGAAAAACTTAGAAACTTAGTTCTAAGTAATCAAATTCACCGTCATAAGGAAACATGCTATAAAAATGGTAAGGGAACTTGCCGATTTAACTTTCTTAGAGCACCATCTAAAAATACTAAAGTAGTGTCTGCCGCATCTGATGAATCAATCAGAAGTGGAGGGAGACTTTGTATTTTGAAGAGAAATCAAGGAGAGGAATATGTCAATAATTACAACGACTTTATTTTGGAACAATGAAATGCCAATATGGATATTCAAACATGTGCTAATAATGAAGATATTGCAAAATACGTTGCTAAATATTTATCTAAAAATGAACCAACAGCAATTGAAAAACGTCTTACTGAAGCTATTAAAATGATAAGGAAGGAAGATTCACCAACTTCAAGAAAACTCTTCAAAATATGTATGAGAATTCTGAATGAACGTCAAGTTTCCGCAAATGAATGTGCATTTCGCCTCTGCCACTTAAAATTAAAGGAATCTTCAAGACAATGTATTTTTCTTAATACACGGAAACCTGCACAGCGTTACAAAGTACTTAAATTCAATAATAAAGAGGCTTCAGGTTTCTTTTCTAATATTTTTGATCGCTATATGAACCGTCCCTATGATCTACATCTACACTATAAATTTAATACAATGTCACTTACAGAATTTTCTATGCTAGTCAGACCCGTACAACAAAAAAACAAAGATGAAGATGGCGATAAAGATTCATATGATAATGATGACGAAACAGATATTAACCAAAATGCAAACACAATAATTACTTTAACCGATAATACGCTAATGAAAGCAAGGAAAAACATGCTGTAGTCAGAGTTCCTTTCTTTAATGAGCAAACGGACCCAGAAAACTATTACTACAGTTTACTTGCACAGTATTTGCCCTTTCGTAATGAAGAAGAACTTTTAGAAGGGTTTGTTAGTTCCAAAGAAGCATTTCTTGATCGCGAAGTTCATTTAAGAGAATCAAGTGAATACCTAGAAACTTTACGTGTACGTGATAAACAATTGGAAAATGCATTTACTCGTGCTCATGCATTGCAAGTAATACAAGAACCTGTTGTTGAACTCGATTCCGATGATATAGAAAATTTTGATGAAGCCGAAGATTATCCTACACTGAAACCTGAAGAACAACAAAGAAAAATTGCATCATGTACTTTAGAACAAAAATAATTGTTACAATATGTCATAAACAAAATTGACCAGCAAGTTATCGATTCAGAACAGCAAATTAGGCTTTTTGTTACTGGAGGAGCAGGCACTGGTAAGACATTCACATTAAACTTACTGAAAGACCTCATTCGTCAAAAATTCGAAGGGAATACATCAACAGTAAAAATATGTGCATTGACTGGTGTTGCAGCGAGACTTGTAAAGGGGCAAACTATTCATTCGCTCCTAAAATTGCCCGTTCAACGTGATGGTAAACTCGTCAATCCCCAATTATTGACAGGTAACTATTTGAAACAGATGAGATTGCAATGGAAAAACACAAAATTTCTAATCATCGACGAAATCTCAATGGTTCCTTATGAGATGCTAGTAATGATTGACAACAGATTGAAACAACTATGTAATAATGATGCATTATTTGGAGGAATAAATGTTTTGACTTTTGGCGATTTACTTCAACTGCCACCTGTTCGAGGACACGCTGTCTATGCTCAACCTTCTTTTATGCAACCAGCTGTGAATCTATGGAGAACATTTTCTTTTTGTGAATTGTAAGAAAATGTCAGACAGAAAAGCGATAAATTATTTATTGATTTACTAAATTCTTTACGTTTTGGAGAGTAAAAAAATGAGCATATTAGCCTTTTATTAAAAAAAGTCAGTAACAAATTAACAGAAAATTATGATTTTGCTATTGGACGAGTTTTAAGAATTTGCCCTACAAACATGCTAGTAGATAAGCATAATTCAGAAGGCTTTAGAATATTTCCGTGCACAAAAAATAGAAATGAATAGCATTGTAGCTCAAGATTCATTAATAGACCCAACTCGACAAATTCACAAAAATGAGATTGAAAAATTTATTCCTGATGATATTAACGAAACTGGTGGTTTTCCAAAACAATTGAATTTGTTTGTATGAGAAAAAGTGATGCTTCGTTATAACGTTGATACTTCTAAAGGTTTAGTAAATGGGGCAATCGGTGAAGTTATGGAAATTATATATCCTTTTTATAGACGCGCTCAGCTTTATAAAGAAGATATACCATCGGTGAAAATCGACTTCCGAAAAATTGGAGAGCATGTAATTGTGCCAACAACAGTTCAATTTCCTGCCAAATTTTCAGCTGGAACTGCAGAACGAAGAATGCTTCCTATAGTTCCATGTTTTGCTTCAACAGTTCATAAAATGCAAGGATCAACTGTAAATCGAGCTGTAATTAACTTAGGTAGTGCCAGATTTGCTCCAGGCCAAGCTTATGTAGCTTTAAGTCGTGTAACATCGCTTGATGGAATTCAATTAGAAGAATTGGACTGTACAAAAATTAAAGGGAAATCGGTTTGCAATGAATCGGCTTGCAAGGAGATGGAACGACTTAGAAAATTACCTCCTTACAATGAACAAACTAAAGAAAGTCGAGAAAGTCCAGTTTCTCACAAAAAAAAATATTACATCAAACGGAGCCAAATTGGATAGATGAAAATACTTATAACAGTAACAAAAAAACTCCTCTAAATGAAGTTGAACAAAATAACAAAGTTACAATATTCCCTAATAGCTTCAAAACTAAAATTCATGGAAGAACTTCTAATATTAAAAATTTATGCCCGTACAATTCTTTAGTATATGGCTGGATCTGCTTATTCAAACATGATTTTCAAGTAAAACGTGTAATGGAGTCATCTACTTATCCAATTTTCTCGACAATAACTAATATTGTAAACTCTTCAAGCATGAAAACAAAACTGTGGATCAATTTTATACGAGAGAAAGAAACAAACAAATTCAAATTAAATCCCAAAAAACGAGTATGATATGCAAGGGGATGTGGCTGAAGTTTCTGAAGTGTTGCATGACTCTTTAACTTCTGGTGTCTTAAGAAGACAATGCCTAAATGTAAAGTGCAAGTTTTACACCACCAAACCTATTTCCCAGTTCATAGTACGCCTTGAAGGAAATGACCTTAGTCAACTTCCAAATTTATTAAATGATAACACACTATTCCTAAAACGTTGCGAAAAATGTAAACATCAAAACAATATGGTAACATTTTCTTTTGATGATTTTATACGAATTCAAGTTGTATGGGTTGGAAACACAAGAGCTGATAAAATTAAATTGAAAAACATCCCTCAATTTATTGAATTGAATCAACAAACATATTTTTTTAAATTTCTTATTAATTTCATACCACCTACCAAAGGCTCCAATGTAGGTCATTATGTTTGCTATTGCAAAACCCAACAAGGAATTTTTTCGCCTTAATGATATTGGTATGACAGAAGAAATAGTTTCTGGCTCCTTAGATGTTAATCCAGTCCACATGATATTTTCGAAATTGGGCAATTGATTTGTAAGAGTTTTTTCTGATGATTCATTCGTTGGTTTCCTGTCTGTTATTCTTATTTATTACTTACGCTATATTGAATAATATAATTTGAATTATTTCTTTTTGTTAAAATGTAGTAGGTCTTACGTTATGTTAAATAAAAATATAAATAAATTTCATTTATCAACACGAACCGCTACTGCTAAGAACTTTATAATGTACATACATATATATAATGGTATAAAATTATTAAATGAATTGTCATACAATTTTTTAATTGAATATAATTTAAATAAAATTTAAGTAAATTTACCTATTTTCAACAAATGTATTAAAATTTTATTATACTATTACCATTCTAAAAATAAAAAATATGTATTTTTAATTATAAATCTAAAGTATAACATTTTCTTTTAATTACAAGTGCCATCTATATATTACAATGAAAATAATATTATATTTGCTGGTTGTTCTTCTTTTTATATTTGACCGACTAAAAAGTATGAAATAATAAATAAATAAAAAAAAACATTTTTTAAAAATACTTTCCTTTATAAATTGTAATATGCGACTAAAAACTAATAAATAACAATACTAAAATTATATAATCTTACATTTTTCAATCTATAGTTTCAGTAATGGTCAATTGTAGTAGGGTCAATTGTAGTGGGGTTAACTGCAAACGTACTAGATTAGAGATTCAGTAAAAGTTAAGTACAGTAAAAGAGAAGTAGACCCCTTATAAATATCATTAATTCTGATAAATTCTATTAATTCTCATTATTACGACTAATTTTGATCAGATTTGCTACCATAAATTTTGATCAGTTCTACTTGCCTTTTTAAGGGGTCTACTTCCCTTTTACTATACTAAACTTTTACTGAATCTCTAATCTAATACGTTTGCAGTTAACTCCACTACAATTGACCCTACTACAATTGACCATTACTGAAACTATAGATTGAAAAATGTAAGATTATATAATTTTAGTATTGTTATTTATTAGTTTTTAGTCGCATATTACAATTTATAAAGGAAAGTATTTTTAAAAAATGTTTTTTTTTTTATTTTTATTTATTTATAATAAATTAACAATTCTTTTTCATTAGATGAAATTGCAAAAAAAATGGAAAAATATGAAAGCATACTACAGCAATGAAAACCAAAAAAGATTTAAAATTAAAAAAAGTAGTTCTGGGGTTGAAGAAATTGAAAACTCAAAATCTCATTGGAGATATTATGAAAAATTAAATTTTTTAAAAGAGACTGTAGAGCCAATGCCGTCTTTGAATAATTTCAATAAGAGAAGTTTACAGGTAAATTAAATTAATCGTGAAAAGTTATTTCATATCAAATTAACTATTTTTTTAATTTCCATTTCAGATTTTAGAAAATCATACAAATAATTTTGATACTGATGTATTAGTAGAGGAAGAAGAATGTTCATTATCATTTAATGATAATGATTTTTTGAAACAATTTATTTCATTTAATAATGATACATCATCAACGTCAACACCAACACCAAGACCGCTAATCAACCCAGCATCAAATAACAAAATAAAAGTAATTTCTGATCAAAAAATAGAATTGACTTCACCAGAACCCAGAAGTTCGTCATCATTAATGATAAGAACACCTAGTCATTGTCAAAGAAAAATTAGGACACCAAAAACCTCAGAAAAAAATGCAGAATTAGCAGTTTTAAATAATAAATTGATCAAATCTACGGATCAATTACAAGCAATTTTAGAAAAAAATACGGTAAATAAACCAAAATCTGCGTTCGCTGATTTTCTTACTGAAAAAATTGGAAAGCTAGATTATGATTTGCAAATAGCAGCAGAAAATGATATCTTAGAAATTATTATAAAATATAACAAAGAGCAAATCAATAGAATTCAGCAACAATAAAATACAAATAAATAAAATAAATTTTGATTTCAAACTATATATTTGGTGTATTATAATTTAATAACTTTTTTATTCCAATGTTTTTTCTCTTATGTTTTTCAATATATAAATATTTAAAAAAAAATATTTTTAATTTCTTAACATAAATATTTTATTAATTCATCTGATTGATTTCAAAGATTACTGTTCACATTCGACTTTTTTTTACTTTAATTTAACATTCTTAAAATAATCCTTCAGAGTAAGTCTAATTTGTTGTGCTGATTTGTTGTGCTGATTTGTTGTATCTTTCACTCTTATTGGAATTTCTGTTCGATGTATAATTTTCAATTATTATTTTATCAATTTCATTTTCTTCAATAACATCATAGTTAGTACAATTTTTTATATTATCGCTCCTCAAAAAATTGTGTAAACATACCACCTTTATAGCTTCCACTGGCTCTCTATAAATTGATGAAAATAACACTTGAAATCGATTTGCTAGGATTCCAAACGCATTTTCAACGACGCGACGATTTCTTGAAACCATATAATTAAATTTTATTTCATCAGCATTTAAGTTTTTGTGTGAAAATGGTTTCATGTTATAATTAGTTAGAGCAAATGCATCGTCTGATATTAATGTGAATGGAGAGTGTGTTTCAGGTTAAGGTAAATTTATGGATTGCGGAATGCAAACTTCATTTTTCTCAATTGCATATTTCAAATTGCTTTTAAGCCATATGCCAGCATCCCCAAAACGGCCATTTACATCAACATCGGCATATATAAATCTATAATTAGCATCTGCTATTGCCATTAAAACAAAGGAATGTTCGACCTTGTAACACCAATAATTTGATGCCATTTTTTTCATTGGTTTAATTTTACAGTGTTTGCCTAAAAGTATAACATATTGATTATTAATAAACACAAAATTAATTTAAACGTAAACATACCATCGATTGCCCCAATGCAGTTAGGAAACCCCCACAGTTTGAAAAAATCTTGTGAAATTTTCAACCAATCTTCCTCTTGTGATGGAAATTTTAAAAATTCTTAATTTAAAGTATAGTACAATATTGGTATAGTTTCCTTCAAAATTTTTGAAATTGTACTTTGCTCGATTCTGAAAATTAATTGCAAAGATGTTTGTGTTTCACCTTAAATATATAATACAAATTATAATATTTTATTTTATTTAAAATAAAATAACTTAAATAATTACCAGTAGCTAAATATCTTAAAGTAACCTGCAATCTTTCTGCAGGTCCAATACAATTTCTTAAGATTGTATTTTGTTTTGTGATGTAAGGTTTCACTTTCTCTAAAATATTTTCAAATTGTATTGGCGTCATTCTTAATATTTTTTTATACAATTTCGAATCTTCATCTTGTATTTCTTTTAATAATTTGTGTGAAAACCCCTCTGTTTCACGCTTTAAGAGCCATTTAGCACAATATTTCTTTTTTTTCTTTGAGTTTGCTTTAACCTGATTATATTTAAGAAACAAATAATATTCATTTAATATATTTAAATGAATATTAGCTGCAATTAATAGTTCACTATCCATTATTATATAATTTTATAGTCTCGCCTCAAAACAATTTTAAAAATTTCTTGCAATGTCAAAATCAAAAAATATCTGTAATTGTCAAAAAAAAAAAACCAAAAATATAAAGAAATTTTTTGACAATAGCGGATTTATTGCTGCTAAAACCGCAGCGACATTACTACAATTTGTAAAATTTCCGTAATTTTTTGACATTCAGGTTTTTAATTGTAACTAGCGCGTCACTCGCCCTTCGTTAAATTTTTCATAAAGAGATTTTACCTCTCACTCTAAGTAGATTTTTTGTTAAAAAATATATAAATTCCAAGCCAGTGTCCTACGGGCCTTAGTGCTTAATTTACATACATTCAATTTAATACATTTTTGAAAATATTTTTCAACATAATCTTTAATATATGGTTTACAACTATATTGCGAGTAAGAATATGAATTTATAAAATCTTTTATTTCATACAATTTTTTCCATTCGTTATTACATAACATAAAATTCATATTTTCCGTTTCTGCTTCATTGCAAATGTTTTCGATGAAACAATTCCATAAACAGTATGTAAATATCATCGGGGATTTTCCGTTTTTTTCTATAACAATGTTGGTTTGAAATGTAGTCAAAAATGTAATGATTAGCCAAAAATAGGTTGTCTAAAAAAATATGTTGTCTAATACTAGTTGTTGATTCCATTTCTGAATTTAAAATATAACTGAATTAATTTATAGAATAACAAAAGTATTTATTTTTATAAAAATAATACCTTTAATTTATTAACTCGTTCTTTGGTATCAAGGAATTATGACTCTCATCAAAACCTAACCATTTCACGTAGACGTCAAACCATATCCCCTCTTTTTCGAATAACTTTTCAACTAAATATACATCGTTGTTTTTAACTTTTTGTAATTCAAAGTTATAAAATCCTCCTTTGATTGTTTGGTTTTGGTAGTCCTCCAATGTATATGTTACGGGATTAGTTAAATGAACTTTGACAACCTTGAAAATTTCAGTTGACCAATTTGGTAAATAACCTTTATCGAATGTACCTTTATATTTTGATATTCTGACATATTCCCCCACTTTAAATTTACCTTTTCGAAATACTTTGGGTCTATTGTAAACTGTTTTTAGGAGAATGTTCACATGTTTTTTATCCACTTTTGATGGTTTCATTTTAATAGTGCTATGATATGTGTTGTTGTACTGCAAAGCAATTTTGTTTAAAATGTTAATCCAATTGTAGTCGCCATTTAAACTAAACAATTTATATAGTTTGCTTTTCAAAGTTCTTATTACACGTTCAGCAATTCCAGCTTTTATTATTGTAAAGCTTGTATAATGATTAATGTCATGTTTCTCCATCAGATGCTTGAAATGCGTATTAAAAAATTCAGTTCCCATATCTGAATGGATATTTTTTGGTGTTACTTTATTTTCGATAAAAATATCGGCTAACGCTTGAGTAACTTCCACACCAGTTTTAGTTTTTAATGGTTTTACGTAAAAAATTTTTGAAAAAATATCAATTACAACGAGAATATATTTGTAATTATCATTATATTTTTTTATTGCTGACATATCAGCTAAATCAATTTGCCAAACATCGTTAATACCTTTTTGTATGTATTTTCGTCGAACCACTTTTTTTCTTACATTTTTATGTATTTCATTGACGACAATTTCTTTTTGAGTCATTATAATAAAAATATATTTTCAAATAAAAAAATACAATTATTGCTTATATACTATTTTTTTACTAACTAAAATTCTTCGTCAGAATTAAATATATCTGTTAAACCTATCTTATAATGACCCCAAGCCAAAGTGTTAATATTATTTTCTAAAATGTATCGTTTAGTATCATTACTAAACTTAAAACTAATTTATTTAATTTTTGTGTATATATGTTGTGTAACTTAGATCTAATAACATTCATATTTCCATAATACTATTTGTATAGTAAACAATTTTTAAAATTATTCAATGATATATTTTTAATATCGGTTTTTGTTATAGTACCTTTAGCTTTTTTTATAAGATCTTGGTCAATTAGTTCCATATTTGACCTTATCAACTTTAGTTCCATATTTGTCAACTTTAGTTCCATATTTGACCTTTGTGTAGTTATAATGAAAATCATACATAAGTAATTTCGATAAATCTAAAACTGTAAAGCCTAAGTAAACTGGTTTATTTAGATGTATAATATCTCTATTTAACTGAATAGCAGTCAAATTTTCTGTAAAATATGAACAACTATTAAAGGTGGGTTTTGCTATTAAAGCTCTTCCACCTAAATGTCTTCCCTTACTCTTCCATGCAGTTGCAATTTTTATATTTTTACGTTTAAAAACATCGTCTATTGATTTACCATACTATTATTTATGTCTTTGAAAAACATTTTCTGAAATTCATTTTTGGCCTCTGAACATTTTGTATTCATATCAATGAAATTTTTCGTAAAAGCTTTTCGTTTAAACTGTATACCCTTATAAATTTTTTTCAATTGTAGACCATTACTTAAACATTGTTTTAATTTTCTATAGTGTATAATATAATTTTTCTTATCATGCAAGTCTAATATTAATTTTTTATTTTTACAATTCGGTGTTAATTTATTTTCAACACAAAAAGGTAAATCATTATGTTTGTCATGTAAATCATATGGATAATCTAAATCAACTTCAAGAATATAACCTATTTTAGAATCGTCTTCAATGTTTTCAATTGTACTTTTAATACTGTCAGGATGTTCAGTCCATTTAAATTCTTTGTAAGGTAAACACTCTTTTAACGCATACGCATACAAATTATTACAATCGTAATACATCAAAAATATATTTGGGTTATATCTTTGATAATATAATTTACAGGATACGCTATAACAACTAAAAAGTGAAGTATTTTTCTGTGGGGGGAAGACTGAAATTTGCTGAAAGCTCTTGACAACTGTCAATTATAATTTTGTAGGGACGGCGTCAGAGAAGTTTCGAAAAGCTTTTTACAAATTTGGAAAAAGCTTTTTGTATACTGAAATAATTGTATCTGAAATAAATATGTTTTTTATTAATTATAATTAAAATAAGATATTTATATTAGGTATATGAAATTCGTTTATTATGGATTTTTTTTTTAATATTATATGAATAAAATAAATTCGTGATATGCATAAAATATATTGTAATTATTTGTTATATGAGGCTGTTTCCACATCACCTTTGAGGTAAGCCTCTCAATGCACTTTTTTTATAGAGCTATCCCCCGTAGGCATAATGCTCTTAAAATATTTGTATATACAAAGAAATTGAATGAAATTAAATGAATTTGAATGAAATTTAATAAAATTCTTACATTCCCATAAATAAAATGAGTTTTTGGAATTTCTGTCTAATAGAATTTTTTTCTGAATTTTTTTTTGAAATAAAATAATACCTAGTATTAAGATATATTTGTGCAATCGATTTGATTAGCAAACAATAGTGGTTATTTTCAAACATGTGTTTTGATTGAAATTTAAAAAGATTTTTGTCAAATAACGAGTTTTGAGTTTCAATTAATATTTTTTTAAAATATTTTTCAGTTAAAACAGAATCATTTGTGTTGTCAAGCAAATTTTTATAAAACCTTAATATTTTTTCAACTGCATTGCACACAGTTACAACATCATCTGAGGGATGATGTAAGAACCCTTTATTTTTATAAGCAACCAACGTATGTTGGTCAAAATTACCTTCTAGCACGGTAAGGCATTCTTCACAGTGCAATTTATTTTTTAATTTTTTGACAACAAAACCACTTATATATTCTACAACTTTTGTACAATATAATGACAAGTTGGGTATTGTACAGAAATCAATGTAATTTTTAAAAATAATTTCATTTTCAATTTCATTACATTCATCAAACATACCAGCTCGTGATGTTGTGGCATTTAATGTACTACAAGTATTGGTAGATGTAAATTGTAGTATTTTAATATCCTCTAACGGCATACAATTTCCAATTCCACCGTCTCTCAATTGGCATCTAACCAATAAACGTTTATAAATACCTGTATAACAATTAAAAAATTAATTAAATTTTTAGTAAATGTTTTTATTACTTACTTTGGAATTGTCGTACCGTCGGATTATTGTTGTAACCAAGATTCATTCTTATTGAACTGAAAAATAATTCAATATGGTCTTGATTCAATTTGTAATATGGTACAAATCTTAAAATACCAGTTACAATAAATCTGAAATAATTTTTTTTTTCATATTATTAATTTGTTGTATTACTTTTTTTTTAATTATTTGTTTTATTACTTTTCATAAATAGGTTTAATTGTTTTAAGGCACGTTATTAAACCAATAAATCCAGTTTTACGTCGATGTGTTATTAATGGGACCCCTTCATAACTTTTCAGATTTGAAATATAGATTATGGTTGTTTCAACAAAATTCATTAAATCTATAAAATTTCTTTCCGAAATTGCTTCAGTAAAACCAAAGCCACCAAATTTTCGTGAATTCAACACATCAAACGTGTTGTTCATTAATCGTATAAAATTGGCGGTTGGCCCACTACCTTGAAATGAATCTATTTTCAAAACATTTCTACAAAAATCTAATGCATCAGCTACTGATTTACTAAAGAGTTGTACTGCCAATTTCACTCGCATCTTCTGATTTTTAAAATATACATGTGCTTTCCTCAACCTATAAAATTTTTTATTAAAAATAAATATAAAATATGTGTTTAAAATTTTTGTATTACTTATTTCCAACATGTAGTTGTTCTTCATCTTGCAAATCCAGCAAACGTACTACATACTTCCAATTTATGGTTTCATTTAAATGATTGGTAAATATTTGTAAATCACCAAAAGCATTCCGGACTAATTTAAACATGTGGACAGGATCAGGAATAACTAATATGTTATTTTTATTTATTGTAATTAATGGTGAACTTTGTATGTTTGAAATATTGCACCCTAGTAGAGCCATTGCATTAAAATTTGTTGATGTACCATCAAAAGTTACACCTACCAATTCCGCACCAGTAGCTAAAATATTTTCAATGCAGAGAGTTATCATATTTTTTTTCTGCACACTGTTTAGTGATTCTATTGGAAAATATCCTAAAGGTATTTTCCAGCTACGGTTAACGCAAACAGCCATGAAAACGAGCATTTGATTTGCCATCACTTGACTATGACCACCATCTCCTATGTCAACGCAACCAATTATTTTTTTTCCATCCCAATCCGTTTGTTTTCTTATGGCCATTTCATCGAACACCAAATTTAAAATAATTTTGCCCCCAGTTTCACTGGCAATTTTGACATTAGCAGCAATGTTTTCAAAGGCTTCAGCTGTAAAACCTGGTTCACAGTTAAAGCATTGATACCAGGTGCTTAATGTTCGAGTATGTGGGAGACAAGAATTGTATGTCTTTCTAACATATTCATACGCCTTTGGTGAAATAAAATTTAAATTTAATGCGAAGGATCGCAGTTCTGGTGAATATTTTTGTTGAACTTTTTTTGTATTGCATTTCCTCAATTGCCTTTGAAACAATTGTTGATTTACAACACCAATACTATTTAGAATAGTAGCATCTTCATACATTATTAAATTTTTATTTTCCAAAGTATTTAACATATTTTGAAGACTATCAATTTTCTTTCGTTTTCTTCGAACTGATTGCTGCAAAATTTTAATTTTGCTAATATTTTTTTTCAAAGCTGATTTTAGTGCTGTTATTTTTTTTTTAGTTTTTCTTGGTGAAATGGATAATTCACCATCACTACTTTGTAAGGCTCTTTTTACTGACATTGGGTAATATGTGTCCGTACCCACTACCGGCCTTTTCCTGGAGCATGATGGTATATTTAAACTATTCTAAAAATAGTATAAACAAAATAACAATTTTATAAATTATTTTTATAAATCAAACTCACATTAACTACCATATTTTCTTGTAGAGGTGATATAACCTGCGATGTTGTAGCTTGATTTTTAAATGTGATAGGTAAATTTTCCTTATCACCATAGTTTTCCAATATTGCAATTGGTAAATTTTTTAATACAACATTTTCCAAAATTATTGGTGTATTTTCATTTTTAAATGTTATAATTTGGTTAAAGTCCTTTAAAATTATCAGAATATAAGAATAAGAATGAAAAAGAATAAAGAATAAAGATCAGAATAAGAAAAAAAAAGAAAAAAGAATAATAACAAGACTTAAAGAATAGAAATATAGAAAAAAATAAAATTAATTTCCTAAAAATTTAAAATTGTTAATATTTGTAAATTTAATATATTTCAAAATCATTCTTTTTTAACTTACCAGATGTTGAGAAGGAACAGCATTTGCATACAATTTTTTTCTCAAACCTTTTCCATGTTTGAAATCTTTGTCGTTGAAATGCAATTCGCAAACTCTATGTGATACGCAATAATTCTCTTCGATTAAATTTACAGCTAAAAACCATTTAATTCTCATTTCCATATCTTGAGGAAATCTAAAATATATATAATTTAAAATTTCTATGAGAAATAATAACTACGCCTCATATCAATTTTATCCTCACTACAACCCTGTCTGAAAAATATTCGCAAATGAAAGCTCTTTTGAAATATTGAAAATTTTTAACCAAATTTTTTTTTTTTTTTTTTTGTTTATTTATAACTATTTTGTATGAATCAATGTTGCATTTTTATTTAAATTGAATATAACAGGTATTGTAGTTTGAAAAATAGTTTTATAATACTTAATAAGTTATTATATTTTCCACATTTACCTGTAAAGTGTAACCATTATATTTTCGCGGCATTTATTGTTCGCATTATATTTACAACTGTTTACAACACAGAAATACATTTTTTTTATATTATTTTTCACTAATATTTCACACAAATCACTTTTTTTACTATAATTATACGTTTTACATTCAATATACTATAAAATTAATCAACTTTATAAATATTTTTGAACTAGATTTTTATTTTGTAAACACAAATTAAAAAAGCTTCCAAAACAAATTAAAACAGCTGATTTCAATCAAGATTTTGACAACTCGTGCGAGATTTTGCTCACTCGTTAGTGATTTTGACAACTAAATAGCTTTTAAAAACGACTTCACAGCTTGTAGGTGCAAATTAGTTCTATAGCGTATCCTGTAAATTATATTATCAAAGGGTTATATTCATATTTCATATATTTATTATTAGTAACTGTATTTCGTAAAAACATTGACTTATAGTTTTGTTTATTTATCTCTACCAAAAATTACAAATTTATATAGTTCATCATTATAACAAAACTTAAAACAGAATATTTTTTTTTTATTTAGTTAACTTAATGGACCTCTATTGGGTATCTCCAAGTTAGTAACTTAATGGCGTAATTAATTGCTTTTAACAACAAAGTTGTTACATTACTAATTTTATTTTCAATTGAAAATGAGAAGAAAAAATAAAACAATTGATATTTTATTTTATTTTTATCCTAAAAATATGTATATAAAAAAAAACTTAGAGCTAGTACTTATAATCTAAATTAAAAACGAAAATTAAAATTATGTTTTATTAACATTAATAAATGTTTAGTTTAGCCACCAGTAAATCGATTATTTTACTTTTCTGTTGTAATCTTTTTTAGAAATTGCTTTATTAAATTTAAAAGCTGTATTTAGCATGGAAAAATTGTTGGGGTTGAAATTTATAGTTTTATCAGTAGATCTTCTTTTGTAATGGTATAATAGAGGGATTTTATTATTATTTTGTTTATAATTATTTTTGTCTAACGTGACAAAGCCTTCTGGAGGTAATAATCCTTATAACATACAATTTTTTATATAGGTTTCATCACAATACATAGAATGACAGATAAGTGTATTTTCTTGCACATCGGTAGCTTTTCGAAAATAATTTCTTATTAACGATATAATAAAATTATCGACGGGAATTATGTTGGACATGTTATATAAGTTTTTGTTCGAAACATAATGTTTATAGTTTGTTGATGGTTTTCTATATGTTGTAATGAATGTAAGTTAAATCATTTTTATTTTAGCCAATAATAATATTGGTTTACCGCGCTGCACGTCTAATTGGGGTAGCTTAAGCCGGAAAATAGGGGGGTTCACAAATGCGCGTAACATTCATACAAAAATTGCGTGCAAAAATAAACTAAATAAAATAAAAAAATCAAAGATAAAATATGCTAATAAAATTAATAGAAAAATAAAATAAACTACTCTAATTTTTAAATTCCCTAAAACTAACATGTAATATCAAAATTAGATAATTATGTACAATGAAATGGATTTAGATGTTTACCATTTTAAATTTTACCCACCCAACCATGTGATCAATACTAAAAACCAAAAATAATACTAAATGTATGATCACCCTAAATATTATTCAAAACTACTTACTTACTTAATCATTACATAAAAAAAAAATTCTTAAATCCTGCGAAGGAAAAATAAAAAAACTTATTTAAAAAGAGACATTATTTCGTCCATTTTGAAAATAATTTTATTTAAAAAAAATCCAAAATAAATTCAACAAAAAAATTTTTGTACAGTATATACAAATATAAAATAATTCTGATAAATAAAAAAATAACTTTACAATAAAAATTCGAATCAAAATTAATATATTTTACAACAACAACTAATAATTAAAAATTTTGTTGTTGTAATTAATATATATTATATAGGAAGCCATTAATTATTATTACAAATTCAAATAATTGTACACACCCTTTATACTACTTTAACGATTCTGATCGCCTAGTATAAATTATTCATATTCCTATTCGAATATGAGATTCTACTTTATTTGAAATTATATTAAAATTAAATACAAAAATCTTCAAAATATAGATAAAAAAAATATAAAATTAATAAAATTCAAAAAAAAAAAAAAACTAAATTGACCAACTAAATAACTCAAAAATTATCTATAAAAAAAAACTTAATGCATATTACACTAACAACTATTTGTTACAATTTTGTTGTTGTAATCAATATGAATGGAGAAGCCATTAATATTATAAATTCAAATAATTTTACATATGCAATTTGTACTACTTTAACGATTCTGATCGCCTAGTACAAATTATTCATATATGAAATATGAAATTCTTATTTCAGTTTATAATAAATAAATAAAATTAGATAAATCTTCAAAATATAAAAAAAAATAAAAATTAAAGAAAATAAAATCGAATTGAATTTAATAAAAAAACTAAATTCTATATTAAAAATAAATAAATTAAAATATGGCAGAATATTTATTTTATTTTATTTTTATTTTATTTTATTTTCTTGTCAAAAAAAGACAACAACTTAAAAATACATACATAATTATAACAAAATATTACAAAAAAAACAATATAGTATATATATTTCAATTATACATAGTCTGAAAATAACCTAAATAAAATTTATTTTTACAGTTTACAACTTTTATTTTTTTTTAAATATATTAACTAAAATTTAATTAAGAAAAAAATTTAATTATTCTGCCCTTAAAAGTATCCCGCGATAAGTTAGCATCATATAAGTGATAGAACTTGTTGAAAGCTTTAGCACATCGATTAAAAGGTTCATTATTTGCATATGTGGTATTATGGCTATGTTCAATTAAATATTTAGTGTGCCTTAAACTTCTAACATTATTATTCAACTGAATTTTTGAACATAGCGAAGTTGAATTAATATTTTTATGCAATAGATCGAAGGCATAAAGAGCTTCAGCAAGCACTCGTCTATTTTTTAAAGACATTAAATTAATTTCTTTGAGTCTTAATGAATAAGATGGAAGGGTGAAAGTATCATCATTTTGATAATTATAACGGTTTCTCAAAGAAAATAACAGAAATTGCTTTTGAATAGACTCAATTTTATCAATATCACATTGAAAATGTGGAGCCCAAATAGTATGGCAGTATTCTATAATTGGTCTGACCAAGCTGCAGTAAATACTTTTAGTAACAAAAGGATCATCGAATTCTTTAGCCCTTCTCTTAACAAAACCTAAAATTCGTTTACTATGAGAACACACTTTGTCAATTTGGTGCTTAAATGTGAGTTTTTCGTCGAAATGTACTCCAAGATCTTTTACAACATTTTTATTCTCAATAATATTTGAGTTAATATTATAGTTATATGTTGTAAGAGATTTTTTTCTACTAAAATTAATAGAAAAACATTTATTGACATTAAGGAGCATACCATTTTTCGAGCACCAATTACTTAAAGTGTTGACACTATTTTGTAAAACTAAGCAGTCAGTGTAATCTTTGATACACTTGTATAGTTTTAGATCATCAGCATAAAAAGAAAAATAAATATTAATTAATAATAACGATAAATCATTAATAAATAATATAAATAGAAGTGGACCAAGATGGCTACCTTGGGGAACACCTGAGCTGACAATTATGTTACGCGAAAAAATGTTGTTAAATTTGACAAACTGTGTTCTTGACGACAGATACGATTTAATCCAGGCTAAAATTGATCCAGATATACCGTATTTTTCAAGTTTAAAAATTAATAGATTGTGGTCAACTCTATCAAAGGCTTTACTGAAATCAGTGTAAATGGAATCAACTTGAAAACCTTTCTCCATTGATTTCAAGATAAAACTAGTATAGTCTGAAAGGTTAGTCACAGTAGATTTACCTTTGACAAAACCGTGCTGATGCTCGTTAATTATATCCTTCAAAAAAACGTACATTTTATCAGTTACTAGCTTTTCAAATAACTTAGGAATGCATGAAAGAATAGCTATACCACGGTAGTTATCAATTTTACATTTATCTCCGTTTTTAAAAATTGGGCAAAGATGAGAGCTCTTCCAGATGGTCGGGAAATTGCCAATAGCAAGAGAGCAATTGAAAATATCAAGTAACGGAGAGACTATGGATTCAGCTGTATATTTAATGAACCTTGTTGGAATTTTATCGGGCCCTGTTGGCTTATTAGGGTCAAGTAATTTAAGTGCTGATAGTAGTTCAGAGCCACTAATGGAAATTGAACTCAAATTAGATATGTTTTGGTTAATATGTCCAAAATCGTCAGAATTGAAATTAATTGGCTCACAGTAAACCGATTCAAAAAATGATGCAAATTTATCACATATTTTTATAGGATCTGAGATATATGTATTTTCAAAAATCATCATTGATGGAAAATTAGAAACATTTCTTTTATAATTAATGAATTTATAGAATGTTTTTGGATCGTTCTTAATTGATGCACCAGTTCGGCAAACATATCTGTTATAGCATACTTTATCGTAATTGTCAAATTCAGATTTATTTAGTATAAATAAATCATAGTCATTACTAATCTTTGATGCTATCCATTTACGATGCGATCTGTTTTTTATATTTTTTAAATTAATTAATTTTTTATCATACCATGGAGGATGACTACAAATAGTTTTAATTTTTCTAGGCAAAAACATTTCAAAAACAGAATAAATTATATTTAAGAAAAAATCTGTCTTATCATTAATATCATTACTACTGCATTGCCAATTAATGTTATTTTGCATATAATTATTAATTTGTATATAGTCGGCATTTAAAAAATCATAATTTAAAGTGCTTTCCTTAGAATTAAATAAGTTAGTGTCTGAGTAAAAACTGCTTAAACATATAATTTTATGAAAAATACTAGTTTTATCTTTTACAATAGATACAGTTTGATTTAAAATATAATTTTCAGTTACGTTAGTATAAACTAAATCTAAAACATTATTAAAGTTATTTTTTAAACTACAGACCTGATTAAACCCTAATTCAGAGAAGAAATCTACAATTGTTGATTGTTGTGAAGTACATATATTAGCTGGATCATATGAATACTCATTGTCATCAGATGGTAACCATTCCAGACCTGGAAGATTGAAATCACCAAAAATCCATACATCATCCGAATTTAAAATATTTGTGCAGATCTCGCTGAAGCCAGACACACATTGTTGGTAAATAGTTTCATCAGAACCTTGATGAATGTAGCACCCACATATATATATATTTTTTTCTCTTGTAACTATTTTCACCCAAACTTGCTGGGACAAATTCAGATTAATATTCTCATTTGTCAACTCAACAGAGAAACATGAAAGAGAATTGTGGACAGCAACTATTACTCCACCACCTCTGTTTTGCATATTGAGTAAAGTACGATCGCACCTGAAAAGGTTCCAATTTGGACCAAAAATTTCTGAATTGAGGTGATCATTTTTTAGCCAAGTTTCGGTTAAAATTATTACATTATACTGTATACTTGCAGTAACCCTAAATATTTCGTTGATGTCACCTCTCATACCTGACATATTTTGGTAAAAAATTCTTAATTCCTTCCGAAAAATCGGATCTTTCTGCATCAATTTTTGGTTATTATTTTTGAAAGAGCAATTTTTCAATGATTTATTTTGAGAAATTAAGTGTTGAAATTCTCTCACAGTACATTCTTTTGGCCAAACGCAACTATGAAGTAGTGTCGATACGAAGGGCCCAGGTACACTAACTTTGAAATTTTGATATTTTAGATCGCCCAATTTTGTATTCCATGGTATTACGGGATTACAGACAATATCATATAAGTTAAAGTTACTGTTGATGAAATGAACTATGTTGAAACTAGAAACATCTGTGCAAACATTTTTTATATAAATATGTTTACGATTACAGTTATTCTGATTAGAGTTGTTAGAACTATTGGAAACAGGCAGGCAATAATTATTATCTGGAAAATTTCTATATGCCTGCTGTGATAATGGAGTATTCTGTGATGCTTTAGGAACACGGACGATAGTATCTAAACTGAGCTTCTCTTTGTCTTTGTAAATACTCCATCCTTTTTGAAGAAATATGGCTGCGATATGCTTTTAAATCCGCCGAAACTCTATCAGATGAGACCCCAAAAGTTTCATGATATTTATCATAAAGTTTTCTTAGCTCAACTGGATTGGAAGGGAGCCCTTCCTGTTGGATTAAAACCATGATATTGATTTTAGTATCTCCATCGATACAAACTGTATTGTCCTGATCATGAAGATATGCCAAGAATAAACGTACATTGTAAAATAATCTGCGGTCCGTAAATCTGGATAGCAAATATCTACCTTCACCTTGTTCCACAGAAATTTTAGTGAGCCTTGAAATTGGTGGAACTAATGGATTGACAAAATTAGGAGATGGATGAGAAATAGCTGGACCACTGTTTAAAGCTATTGGAGAAGATCCAGCAATAAAAGTATCGCCTTTTATGAAATTATTGTATTTATTATTATTGTTATCATTTCCATTATTACTGCTATTAATATCATTATTATTATTATTATTATTTTCATCATCATTATAATTATTATTATTATTATTATCATTATTATTATTATTATTATTATTATTATTATTATTATTATTATTATTATTATTAATATTATTATTATTATTATTATTATTATAATTATTATTATTATTATTATTATTATTATTATTATAATTATTATTATTATTATTAATATTATTATTATTATTATTATTATTATTATTATTATTATTATTATTATTATCATTATTATTATCATTATTATTATTATTATTATTATTATTATTATTATTATTATTATTATTATTATTATTATTATTATTATTATTATTATTATTAATCTTATTATTATTATTATTATTGTTGTTGTTGTTATTATTACTAATAATTTTACTATTATTCCTATTTCTCCTTTTATTATTATTATTATTATCAATTTTAAATTTATTTTTTTCAAATTCGCCTTGATGTGCAACTGAAGGTGGAGCTACATCTTTTGGAACTATTGTAGTAGATGGTTTGTCCAAGAAATCTGTGATGAGTGTTCCCCTGCGCCATAATTTGGAAGTTTTAATTCTTTTAATTTGAGACTTTGGAACTGCAATTTTGAAAGCAAGAAATTTTGGCTTACGTAATTTAAATGGAGTGATTTGTTTGCACCGAACGTGGGTACAATTTAATTTCATTTTTATAAATGTTTCAAGCTGGTTTTCAGTGGTACTGACATCAAGATTTGAAATACACAAAACATATTCGGGCTCATATATAGCTTTAGGGGCAAGTAAATTATGATTATTGCCATTATTGTGTTTTGATATATTGTCAAAATCCTTCATCATGTTTTTAGAAGAAGTGGTATTTTTGATATTTTTTTTTTCAATAACTTTCTTCTTATTTTTTTTCACTTCAGCTTTATGTGAAGCATCGTTTGTTTTGAAAGACATATTTTTGGCAATATTTAAATTACCAATCTCTGTATTTTTATTAATTTCAGTATTAACTGAAATATCATCAGTAGAATTAATAGTATGGATTTCCTTATCATTTACCAATAATGTTACTTCACTAGAACTCTGAAATTGTTTGTCCTCAATGGTTATAGTAGGAATTTGAATTTGACTTTCTTTTTCATTATTGTCAAAAATATTTTTTTCAGACACTTGTAATTCTGAATGAAGCGATTTATTGCAAATTTTATCAAAAGCATCACTAATACTTTCATTCAAAATTCTGTTGGAATTATACTTTATGTTCACATTAGCTTGAACTAATTCATTTTTAAGAAAATCAAGATCTTTTAAAATTTCTTCCCTGAAACCCATAAACATTTGTGCACCATTTGACTTAACTGTAGTTGTCAGAAATCTAAGACTTTCATTTAAATTGTTTAAATAATTTGATTCATTTCCTAAAACATTGTTATTGGAAGCCTGTGCACATGAATATGAAATTAAGGAAGTGATTTCTTCTTTAAAGCAATCTAGTCTACCTTGAATCAGTTTATTTAATTGCTGTTTCTGGTCATGTAAAAAAGTCGCCATTGTTTGATTCAATGCATCATAATTTTTCGCCATTTCATCAAAGTTCATAGAATTTGCTCTAATAACTTCAGCGGACTTTGCAGCTATTTCTTTAAATTCCGTTTGAGATTGATCAATTCGTTTGTCCATTTTGTCGTACATACTTTTTAGTATGTTTTGGAAGTTAAGACAATCCTCACAAACGAAGTACTGTGATAAAAATTCAGAAAACCAACCTCTTGGAGCATTCAAACATACCCCATGGAACTTACGTTTGCAAAATCCATTACAATTTACTGAATCCAATTTAGCGTCATTAACGAGACAAGAATTTAAGCTACATTTAAAAGTCATATTTTTTTTAGTATTTAACATACCCGTTCAATTAAAAGTTTTTTTTAAATGTTTTTGCGTAATTATTATTGATTACACAACAAAAAATTAATTTATTTTATATTAAATGTAAAAAATAAATATATTTAAGATATTTAAAAATTAATTTTTATTTTTTTTGATGACACTAGATATTATTGGTTTAATACATATATGTATTTAGAAGCGTGCCGGAAATTTATTTATTTATTTCAAAAAATCTGTAATTTAATATGTTGTGTGGAAACTACGAAAAAACATATAGGTGAACGACACGATTTTGAAAACAAAAAAATAAACAAAAAAATTATTATTTTTTACAGCGAGACTAAAAAAAAACACGTCCGCACTGTATGAAATGCAATTATTATTCCATATAAATAAAACAAAAAAAAATAAAACCTAAAATTGAAATTTCTTGAACTAAAAACTAAAACGTCCTAAGAAATCACGTAATTAAATTATATATATATATTATATGAAAAATAAAAATAAAAACCAAAAATTAAATATATATATATATGAAAAAAAATATAAAATCAATAATTAAATATATATATATGTAAATGAAAAATAAATAAAACCAAAAATTGCCAAGATTTCCTAAGCCGTAAAAATTTTAGGGCATTTACTAGGAAATCCCAAGTAAAAATAAAAAAATAAAATAAAATTAATAAAATAAATAATTTGAATTAAAGTAATAAAATCATCGCGAAAATAAAAAAATTAAATAATTAGGAATGAATTCAAATTTCTATTTTCGTAAATAGCCAGGTAATACCAGACTATTAATAAAAGTAGAAAGTGAATTCCAGGGAATACCTGTCTTCCATATCAACTTCAATTTATGACTGTCCACTCTCTTTTCTCTACCACCGATTTTAAGGGTATTTATATCATTTTGAACAATGAATTTGGATAGCTGTTATTACAAAATAACGTTTATTTCAAAGTAAATTACAGAAATCTAATAAAATTATTACTAATACATATAAAATGTAAGTAAATTAATTTTAAAGATTAATGAACCCACTGAATTCTATTAGAATTCAAAAAAAAATGATCAAAATGATACATTAGGTAAATTCCCTAAAATCAGGTAAAACATAAATAGGATTCCCTATTTACAATCATAATAATTTTTAATCCATAAATTTATTTTTGTGTAGATAAACTAAAAATTTTCTTTTTACCAATAATTTATTTTTATGTTGGAACGTGGAACTTGCTCAGATTGATAAGTTCTACACTCCACAAGTTCTACACGGGTTTGTAACTTAACTTCCAAAATCGATACACCTAAAATTATGCAATTCGAAAATCTTGGTGTACAATTTTTAATTCTTCATATACAAAAAATGAACCATTACAGAACAGATACGTTGGCGGTTATTACCAGCGAAACGGAACTGTATGATGGTTTAATGAAAAAAATAATAATAATTAATCCCGATATAGTTCAAGAAATTTTTATATTATAATACAATACTTATAAAAAAAAAAAAAAAAAAAAAAAAAACTTAATAACTAAAAAAAATAATTCAAAATAAAAAAAAATAATTAAAAAAAAATAATTCAAAATAATAAAAAAAAATAATTTAAAATAATTCAAAAAAAAAATAATAAAAAAAATAAAAAATAATAAAAAAAATAATTAAATCTTCATCCAAATATTTTAATATCCATCTGATCGATAAGTCGGAAGGCTTTGGCTACTTCCTCCGTGATACACTCATCTGGGACCGCTTGAAGTGGTAATTGATGTTGACGTTGTTGTTGGAACTGATGAATCTGTTTTTTCTGTTGGTTTTGCTTTTCGTTGAGTTCACATATACATATATATACACATACTACGCTAATGGATGATTAAATAAATTGAATTCTATCTTGTAAATTTATACAAATATATTTTTCGAAAGTTCCTAATCAACCTATGATATTATTTCCGAATATCCTTTGCGTGATAAATACCAACGCTTCTACCCTTAAGATCTACTAATTCATATAATGAACTACCTAAGCTCTTTAAGACTCTAGATTTCACATACTTGGGATTAAGTTTTGCATTATATTTCTCTGAAGCTTTACTTAATGTAAAATTTCTACGAAAAACTTCTTGTCATAATACAAAATTTACATCTTTCTTTGCTCTCAAATTGTATGTTTTAATGTTCCTATCGTAGGCTTTCTTAATATTTTCTTCAACTTGATTTCTAATTAGCTGGATTTGATCAAGCTTGCCTAAACTAACTTCACCCTGATTTAAGCTATTAATATTTCTAAGTAGTTTATAAGAAGTAGCATCATTAATCATATTTTGACCATAACGCACAAAATAAGGGGAATACCCGATTGATTGATGCATAGAACTACGCAAAGCTGCACTTATTTTGGACAAATTATTATCCCATTTAGTGTGGTCTTTTACTAAATATGCTCTGATGCCAGACAATATTGATTGATTTACTCTTCCTGACGCGTTGGCTTGAGGTGAATATAAAGCTGTATACATGTGTTTGACACTATAATTATTTAAAAGTTCATTGAACATATTTGATATAAATTGAGAACCATTATCACTGATAATTAATTCTGGAACTCCGTAAGTATGAAAAATTTCTTCTTCAATAAATTTACAAATCGAAATGGATGTAAATTTTTTTAATGGTTTCAACCAATGAAATTTCGAATAATGATCAAGAACTATTAATATACCTATATAGCCTGCTTTCGTTCTTGGATAAGGACCCAAGATATCGATATACAATCTTTGAAAAGGACGTTCCGATATAGCTTGTGAACCCATTAAAGGTTTCAAAGTTTGATTCGGAGATTTCGACTGTTTACAAATTTCGCAATTTCTTACGAAATTTCGAACTTGTAATGCCATCTTTGGCCAATAAAAATTTCTACGTAAACGCTCTAAGGTTTTTGAAATACCACCATGTGCAACTATTGGTGGATTATGGGCGCGTTCAATGACAACATTTGTAAGTTGATCAGCTACCCATAATTTCCAAGCACGTTCTTCTTGGTAAATATTACCTGTTGAATGCTCTACACGTTTGTAAATATAATTGTCAAGTATTTGGACATCAGGATATTTATTCTGATTTTCTACGATTTGTGTTCTAAAATTTAAATACTCATCACAAGCAAATGCTTCTGAATTTAAATCTATTTCTGGACCTATTATATCAATTTCGTTTATTGTATTTTCGTCTTCAAAAATTCGCGATAAACTATCTGGTACTGTATTTAGACTACCACGACGATGTTCAATAACGAAATCAAAACCTTGAAGCTTTAAGCTCCATCTAGCTAATCTACCAGCTAAATCGTTCTGTGACATTAGCCATTTTAAGGATGCATGATCGGTAATAATTTTAAATGGGTGTCCTTCAATATATGCTCTGAATTTTTTTATTCCCATTATTGCAGCTAAACATTCTTTTTCCGTGACTGTGTAATTTCTCTGAGCTGAGTTTAACTTTTTGCTCATAAAAGCTACAGGACGTTCGTTTCCTTGATCATCTACTTGAATTAATACGCAACCTACACCACTATTACTAGCATCACATTGTATGACAAAAGGACGCGAAAAATCAAGATTAATTAAAACAGGAGCACACGACAACGAATTCTTAATTTTACGAAAAGCTACATCAGCTTCATTAGTCCAAACGAATTTAGATCGACCCTTTTTTAATAATTCAGTTATTGGGGTAGATAATGTTGCATAATCTTCAAGGAAACGTCTGTAATACCCGGCCATTCCTAGAAATCTGCGAACTTGCCGTACTGAATTTGGTGCTGAATAGTCAGCTATTACACTAACTTTATCTGAATCTACTCTAAGACCGCCTTTTCCTACTACGAAACCTAGATATTTTACTTCATTTAAACAAAATTTACTTTTTCCTACATTTATTGTTAATCCCGCTTTACGAAGATGTTCAGCAACTGTAGATAATATTTTCATATGATCTTCGAAAGATTCCGAGATTATCAATAAATCGTCTAAATAAACAAAAACTTCATTTTTTAAATGTGGTGGAATTACTAAATCCATCAATCTACACATAGTTTGAGGAGCATTGCATAATTCAAATGGCATGACTTTAAATTGATATAGTGGCCTACCTGGTATGGAAAATGCCGTTTTCTCTCTCGATTTTTCTTCAAGAGGTATCTGCCAAAAAGCGTCTTTCAAGTCTAAACTTGAAATAATTTTTGCTTTTGGTAACCGACTAAGAATACCTTCGATATGTGGTAACGGATACGCATCTTTTATTGTTACGTTATTTACTTTTCGTGAATCTAAACAGAGTCTGACTTTACCAGGTTTTCTCACCAGAACAACCGGTGAACTCCAAGGACTCTGACTTTCTTCAATAACACCTAACGAGATCATTCTATCTACTTCGTCGTACATTAATTTTTCAATTGCTGGAGATACAGGATAATGACGTTGTTTAATTGGTTTTGCATCACTCACATCAATAACATGATTTAAAAATTTAGTTTTACCCAATCCATTCTTCTGAAACGATGGAAAAGCATTTTTCACAACTTCTAATTTCGCGATTTGTTCTTTAGTTAGAGAATGCATATTAGGATCTTTTTTAACGTCCTCCGAAATCTCGCCTATTATTCCCGGAGCAATATTAAAGGTTTTCCAAAAATTGATTCCTAAATAACAATTTTGGGTAAGTGATGGAACAATTAAAAATAATATCTTTTTCGTTTCACCACGAAAGGTTACATCTGTGTATATACTACCTCGTACCGTTTGTTTACCTCCATCAGCAGTTTTAACTTCTGAGCTAAACTTTGCATAAGGTAAATTAGAGTTTAATAATTCTTTAGCACTATCGAAACTTATACAACTTGCGGTCGCTCCACTATCTAATAAACCTAGTATTTTCTTCCCAAAAACTTTTATTTCGGCATATGAGCGAACGTCATTTTCTAAAGTAGTGATAGATGAAATTACAAGATTTCGATTTGCTCTAAGTTGCTTCCAATGATAACGATATCTAAGGGAAGAGCGTTTATGGATCTGTTTAATTGGTTCTGTTTTATTAATTGTTGAAATACCATCAACTTTATTATCAAAAATTCTTTTACGAGTAAGTTTATAATCTTTCAATCTTTGTTGATACGGTTTAATGTTATATAAGTGTGGTTCCTTAACACTACTATCAATATTCCTTTTTAAAATAGAAATATTCGATTTATCCGATTTTAATTTATCATTTACTTTTTCGGGAAGTGACTGATGTTGCTGTACTCCCGATTCAACAAGTTTTTTGTGCGACAAATTTTGCAATTTGGCTTGTAAATATTTTTAGCTCCACAGCCATAACAAAATATTTTTCTGGGTCATAAACAATCAGTAAAATGATGCCCTATTACGTCGCAATTCCTACAACAAATAGTTTTATCATTTTTGTCAGAATTGTAATTGATTACATCAATCTCATTATTATCTAATAATGGTGGTCCAGATAAATCTACACCGTCAGTTTGAATTTCTGATACATTCCGAGAAGGATATGGTTTATGGGTAAAATTATTTCTTTTACGTATATCGTTATTTAGATCTTCTTTTGCTCTACATAAGGAACGTAAATGGTCTATGTTCCAAACGTCTACATAGAGAAGATCTCTTCGTACATCCTCCCGTAAATTTCTTTTTATAATATTTAATAAGTCTGCATCAGAAATCTGATCTCTTAATTTATCATATAGATACATAATTGATTCGTAAAAATCATCAAAACACTCTCCGTTTCGTTGTTTTCTTTCACGGATTTGTTCTATGATATCTATATCGCTACGCCGTTCTTCGAATTGTCTGCGTAACGCTTGACAAAAATCGGGACACTGAATTCTACCCGCGACTTTTTTATGATATCGCCAATACCAATTTTTGGCTTTATCCGTGAATACTAAATGTAAATCAGAACATAAATTCTGAAAATCTCTATTTAACATTTGATTTGTCAATGTTTCTATTCGGTAAATAAATTCATCAACCGTCAGACCAGTACGATTACCGCTAAAATTTAAATTCCAACTTTTGATCAAATTGGCTCTACGTTCATTG
This sequence comes from Rhamphomyia laevipes, assembly GCA_963920725.1. Taxonomy (NCBI): domain Eukaryota; kingdom Metazoa; phylum Arthropoda; class Insecta; order Diptera; family Empididae; genus Rhamphomyia; species Rhamphomyia laevipes. The sequence goes on from OY987255.1 coordinate 112,774,537, forward strand.
GAAATTATAGTTCCGACGTGATTTTGATCTTAATTATCATTATTTCCATGATTATGATTTAAGTCATAATTTGAATTTCTATTCGGAACCGAATCTGTATTTAATTTTCTATTATTATTTCGTCTTGGTTGTGAAAATCGTTCACTATTATTTTGAGTACCATTAACCGATTGATTAATAGTATTCCTATTATGGTTTTCCACTAATGGTGGAGGAAATGCGAAATTATTATTTAGATTATTTGGTAATGTTAACCTGGGTTCTGGGCGAATATTCATGTTTTGTATCGAATGTTCTACGGTTTCCTTTATCGATTGTTTCAAGCTAGCTTGTAATCTACTCATAGCTAGATCTTGGTTTACTTCTACCGTTTTCTTAATGATTTCCGTTAAAGCGGATAAATCGAAAGAATTTCCGATTGCACCTCTTGGATCTGAATTCGATATTTGGTCGTTTATGGTTGAAAACTGGTTTGATGCACCCATACTTGGATTTGTGATTTTATCAGGTGTTAATAAATAAGTCTGAGACCTGGTCGTAACATTAGTTTTTAATGTTGCACCAGTATTTCTCGATTGCTTAAGTTTGTGGGTTTTAATATCTTTTACAAGACATTCCTCACGACAATTTGGACACGTTTGGTTATCTTTTAGCCATGTGCTGATACATGCGCTATGAAATACATGTTGACATTTAGTAATAACTAAGTTATTTGATGTCGACAGTAATTCGCTACAAATGGAACAATGAGTTTCCATATCTACTTTCCTTGGTGAATGAAACAATTCAATACTCAAAGAACTAATAATAACTTCAAAAATTAATTGAAATAAATGCTTTTTCCCTAGCATTCATTAAGATTTTTTTTTTTTTTTTAATTTGAAACACAGCGAAAATAAGTTTAAATAACACAATACTAATTTTGGGTACAGAAAAGAAAAAAAACTAATTAATAAACTCGATTATACATATGAACATAAACTAAATTAAAGTAAATCACAATTCTATGTTGCATTATAATTAATCATTATTAGATACAAATGTCGGTCGGAATTCGGCTAAATACGGCCAAATCTCCGCATGTCCATTACAATTTGCATACTAAAATTTTCGTTAAAATCCACGCATAAAACATAATCTATTCAATGTAATTTATTTAATAAACATTAGTCATTTTATCATATAATTACCAGAATCAAATTTGCCGGTCGGAATTTAGCTAAGTACAGCCAAATCTTCGAATTTCCATTGCGAAACCGATACTAATAATACAACAACAAAATTACTAATAACTAAAACTTATTTGTAAATAATCAAAGTAATTCAAAACTTTGGAAATCTACTAGCACCACATTTGCCGGTCGGAATTTAGCTAAGTACAGCCAAATCTCCGCATGTCCATTGCGAAACCGATACTATAGAACGCCAAAAATTCAAAATACAATCAAATTTACAGATAAATTTCCTGAAACTACACTAATAATTTTATATATTATTCCTATATAGATACAATACTAATACAAAACGTCAAACCTAATAATGGACGTTAATTAGCTACAAAAAAAACCAAATTGAAACGTATTTCCGAAAATTAAAATTTCAACCTATGAATCAATATTTAATCACTACAAGGATAATACATAAAATATTAATAAATAAAAATCGAGTGCCAGAAACCTTGATGTACTTCAGGTTCTTTCTTGTGCATCATTTGTAATAAACAAATGTTCCACTTTTCTAGACACCTTGGTTACTTTCAAGTCCCTTTTCGGGATACTTATCATTTGTAATGAATGTATGTTAAATCATTTTTATTTTAGCCAATAATAATATTGGTTTACCGCGCTGCACGTCTAATTGGGGTAGCTTAAGCCGGAAAATAGGGGGGTTCACAAATGCGCGTAACATTCATACAAAAATTGCGTGCAAAAATAAACTAAATAAAATAAAAAAATCAAAGATAAAATATGCTAATAAAATTAATAGAAAAATAAAATAAACTACTCTAATTTTTAAATTCCCTAAAACTAACATGTAATACCAAAATTAGATAATTATGTACAATGAAATGGATTTAGATGTTTACCATTTTAAATTTTACCCACCCAACCATGTGATCAATACTAAAAACCAAAAATAATACTAAATGTATGATCACCCTAAATATTATTGAAAACTACTTACTTACTTAATCATTACATAAAAAAAAAATTCTTAAATCCTGCGAAGGAAAAATAAAAAATCTTATTTAAAAAGAGACATTATTTCATCCATTTTGAAAATAATTTTATTTAAAAAAAATCCAAAATAAATTCAACAAAAAAAATTATGTACAGTATATACAAATATAAAATAATTCTGATAAATAAAAAAATAACTTTACAATAAAAATTCTAATCAAAATTAATATATTTTACAACAACAACTACTAATAATTAAAAATTTTGTTGTTGTAATTAATATATATTATATAGGAAGCCATTAATTATTATTACAAATTCAAATAATTGTACACACCCTTTATACTACTTTAACGATTCTGATCGCCTAGTATAAATTATTCATATTCCTATTCGAATATAAGATTCTACTTTATTTGAATTTATATTAAAATTAAATACAAAAATCTTCAAAATATAGATAAAAAAAATATAAAATTAATAAAATTCAAAAAAAAATAAAATAAATTGACCAACTAAATAACTCAAAAATTATCTATAAAAAAAACTTAAGGCATATTACACTAACAACTATTTGTTACAATTTTGTTGTTGTAATCAATATGAATGGAGAAGCCATTAATATTATAAATTCAAATAATTTTGCATATGCAATTTGTACTACTTTAACGATTCTGATCGAATTGAATTTAATAAAAAAACTAAATTCTATATTAAAAATAAATAAATTAAAATATGGCAGAATATTCCATATAAATAAAACAAAAAAAAAATAAAACCTAAAATTGAAATTTCTTGAACTAAAAACTAAAACGTCCTAAGAAATCACGTAATTAAATTATATATATATATTATATGAAAAATAAAAATAAAAACCAAAAATTAAATATATATATATATGAAAAAAAATATAAAATCAAAAATTAAATATATATATATGTATATGAAAAATAAATAAAACCAAAAATTGCCAAGATTTCCTAAGCCGTAAAAATTTTAGGGCATTTACTAGGAAATCCCAAGTAAAAATAAAATAAAATTAATAAAATAAATAATTTGAATTAAAGTAATAAAATCATCGCGAAAATAAAAAAATTAAATAATTAGGAATGAATTCAAATTTCTATTTTCGTAAATAGCCAGGTAATACCAGACTATTAATAAAAGTAGAAAGTGAATTCCAGGGAATACCTGTCTTCCATATCAACTTCAATTTATGACTGTCCACTCTCTTTTCTCTACCACCGATTTTAAGGGTATTTATATCATTTAGAACAATGAATTTGGATAGCTGTTATTACAAAATAACGTTTATTTCAAAGTAAATTACAGAAATCTAATAAAATTATTACTAATACATATAAAATGTAAGTAAATTAATTTTAAAGATTAATGAACCCACTGAATTCTATTAGAATTCAAAAAAAAAATGATCAAAATGATACATTAGGTAAATTCCCTAAAATCAGGTAAAACATAAATAGGATTCCCTATTTACAATCATAATAATTTTTAATCCATAAATTTATTTTTGTGTAGATAAACTACAAATTTTCTTTTTGCCAATAATTCATTTTTATGTTGGAACGTGGAACTTGCTCAGATTGATAAGTTCTACACTCCACAAGTTCTACACGGGTTTGTAACTTAACTTCCAAAATCGATACACCTAAAATTATGCAATTCGAAAATCTTGGTGTACAATTTTTAATTCTTCATATACAAAAAATGAACCATTACAATGTACTAAGGCATGCCCGTATACATTTTCTTTCCAATATTCTAATTTTCTCCATTGTTAAACTACTTATATTGAACCAAATTGGACTAGCATAACAAATAATTGAACGGATTAATGATTGATAAGTTATTATTTTAACTCTAGGAGTCACATATTTTGAATAAAAAGTTTTCTAGCCATCATAAACGCTTTTTTTGCTTTTTCAATTAGTTTGTTTACGTGAAGGGAAAAATTTAGATCGTGACTATACCATATTCCTAAATATTTTACATTTTACTTAGGTGAAATGCTGTTTTCACTGTCCGCTCTAAGTCTAAATTGTTTCCAATTTTTTCGAATGGAGTAGTGGCAATTTTGAATCTTACCTCTAAACAATATGAGCTCACATTTATTAAAATTCATCTTCAAACGCTAGGAACAGAATAAATAAATAGATTTAAATAGTTAGAAATTTAGTGTTTTAAATAAATAATTTTATAAATAAAATAAAGGTGTTTCATTATTAAAATTAAAGAAGCATTAAATGTAAAGGTAATAAATTAAAGATACAAACATTGACCTTACAAATATAAGTCTGTAGTATCTAAAGCAGTTTTAGTTTTTTTATATGCGTCTAAATTACTAACATAAATAGCATGTATATTGTTATTAATTTTTTTTATGTAGAATTCATTTTTACTTAACTTAGCACTACTTACTAATAAATTTACAATGTCATTTGGCTCTTGATCAGCAAATGTTAATTGGTGGTATTTTTTTCTCCTTTTTGTTGATCGCTGTATTGTTTGATTGTTTATTTTCTAAAATAATTGAATTATTAATATTGCAGCTGTTGTGCTGATTGTCTTTATCAATTTCAGTACAATTTTTTTCAATTTCCATTCTGGTAGAATTATTATTTTTCGACAATTTTTTCAATATTTTTTCATTGTTTTTTAATTTAAATTTTGCGACAATATCGTTATTATTATCTGTTATTGTTACTGGAATAACATCTCCTACTTTATTTGGACTTAGTTCACTTTCATCATTTGTTTGTTCCATCAGATCTTCGTCATTCTGGTCATCATATATGTAGTACCCATTTTGAGATATTGAAACATATCCCTGTGGGGCGATGTTATTATCGGTTTTCATTAGTTTTTGTAGCATTTTTTTAACTTTGCTTAGCTCCTTTTGGAAATTTTCATTTTCCCGTGTTACCTCAGCGAGGGTTTTCCTTTCAACTGGTTTTTTTTAGCTATCTTTTTTTTAGTTTCATCCGGTGGTTTCTTATCCTCTTCATTCATTTTTATATATCAACTTTAGTTGACTATACACAAACTTTTATTGTGTTATTTATTACAATAGTTTATTGAACAGGTTTTAAATTTTTTATATATATATTCTTTTGATGAGAAATTACAATTAGCCCGTGCGATGTGTTCACATGTACTGTTTAATTGCAACTGGCCCCCTCTAATACCTTTTGTAATAAAGTTATACATATCTGAATAGCCTGCCAAGCTAGACCAGGAGTTGTATAAAATTGGTCGCTATCTAAATCGTATATTTTCTTAAATGTTTTTCTAAAGTTTTCATAAACGTCAGTCAATAGCAAAACATCATTTTTTAAATATAAATTTAAATAATATTCTAAAGTAAGACAATTAAAAGTTTGCCAAACATTTAAAGCTTGATTATATTCATCATCATTACAGGCGGTCATTGTTAAATTGTTAAAAAAAAAATTTGTGGTGGTAAACAAGTCTCTTTTAATTTCTCCCAACTATCCAAATAATCATATGGAAAAATTCCTTTTCGTCTTGTTAACTCAAATTCCATATCGGTTGAAAAATGTTTTTTGATATTTATAAAACTGTCCAAATCTAAGTTTTCAGCTAACTTTTCTAAACTTGAAGCCATAAAACGAAAAGAATCTAAAAATTTCATGTTATTACATACCCCTTCACCTATATAAATACGTTTGTTGAGAGAAATATATATTTCCTTGTTAATTGGTATAACATTAATGGGTCCTGGTATTTCATTTAATTCTTTAAAAAAAGATGACAATCATATTTTGTAAAATTATGAAAAAATATTGGGAAAAAATTACAATCCTTATAATTTAAATTACAATTTGAATGTGCTGGATCGCGATTTTTGAATGTGCTGCACCGTTTAGGATTTAAAAAGTATTTTAAATACAATTCTTTGCATTAATTTGCTAAAGATATAATAAAATTTTTAGCATAATTTTCACCAGTAAACACAAAATATTTATTTAAACTAGTATCAAATGAACAACATATATAATATGCAAATGCAACTGGTATATGTTTTTGAATATTAGTAGTTGACGATTGATTTGTACTTGGGATACAAGTGTCATATGTTTGCAACATTGATTCCGAATCTGCATATGTAACAATGCAGAGTAGTTGCTTGTAATTTCATATTTTTAAACTTTAAAAATTTATCATCATTTTCAGGCATTCTAACAACAATTTTATTGCAGTAAATAATATGTTGATTCAGTTTTTCATCAGAATGAAAATGTAGCAAACAAACCGAACACATATGTATTGCGCCATGAAATTTAGTTATCTGCGAACACATAAGTCTTGATATATTTTTTATTAAAACATAGTGATAAATTTCGTTTTCTTGTAATAAAAGTAAATTAATTTTATATTTTTTGTTTTGGTTTTTAGTATGATAGAAAGGTCCGACAATTTGCAATTGCTGTCCTATAATTTCAAAACCATAAAGATTACAACTTATTTCTGGATTTAAATTTTCAAATTTAATAATGTCTTTAATTTTAAGTGGAAATTCTAACCCTGAAAATACATGCTCTCTTCAATTCTATTATTTTTGGTAAGTTTATATAAGTTGAACCTCTTATTGGGCAATATATATTAATATTAATTTCAAGATGTACAATTCGTATCAACGACCACCCAGAATCTTTTTCTTGAAATTCATCTGCTTTAGATGCCATAAGACTATTCATCTTATCTAAGGAGTCTTGTATATCTTGTTCATTTTTAACTAAAATCATTTGAGAATTAAAAGATTTTATATCTATTTCTAAATCTCCGTCTTTTATTATTTTTTGAGGTTTTACATATTCTGCGTATAAATCTAAATTATATTTAAAAGCATTATATTTATTTAAGCATTGAGTAATAATCTATATAAGAGAAGTTAATTCCATACACTTTTTTTTCATACCAATTTTTCTAAACAGAATTTTAAAATGATGCTTTTTTTGAATGTATTTGTAATTCTTTAAATTTATATGTTTGTATTGTACATGTCTTTATGAACATGGATACGGCAATGACAATACAAAAAACTTGCTCTTTTCTCTATTTTATTAAATCATAAATATACAAGAAAAACCAACAACGATTGCCAACAACTATTAGCAATTAGCAAAGCAACAACAAATATTACATCGTGGTTTCTCTATTATTTTGTGTCTTCAGATTGCAAAGAATTTGTAAATTTAAAATATTTTCTAATATTTTATTTCAATTTTATGTATTCTGCTTTACATTCTTAATTTAGGGGTTTTGTAGTTCCTTTTAATATATAATGTGCTAATTCTGTCGGGTTGCGCTAAAAGTCGTTTAATGTATGTAATAGAATTTTATGTACATAAATCTACTTCTTTAAAATAAGAAAGTAATACTTCTGATTAATTTATTTGGAATTAAAAATTAAAATATTAATACAACTTTTTTTAACGAATATAAATATATATATATATTAAACTTCAGTTTGGTTTTATAATAGTAATAATTTTTGTACATTTTTGTTGTTTTTTTTATTACAGTATAAATTAGTTTTTACTCTTTTTATTTTATTAATTGTAGAACTTTCCATTTTATAAATTTTTTTTACAATTAAATTTAATTAATACAAGTATAAATTGATTCATTACTTTTAATATATGGTCTTGATGGTCTCCTTTGAATTCCTTCATGAAATTTTTTGATTTTTCAACACATCTATCAGTAATAATTTGTTTTAAATTAAAAAGATGGAAATTTTTATAAAAATAATCATCAAATAATTTAAACCATTCAAAGGTTTCAGCAAAATATTCATCTGATGAAGCTTTTAAATTTCCAAAGTTATTAGCATAAATGTTGAATTTTCGCAATTACTAAATTTTCTGTACTACTGGTTTGTAATTTTTCAGTTTTTAATAATATATTGCAGCATAAATCACAATATGATTTTTAATACAAAAACCAACAATTCTTCAAAATGAATTAATGACGTATTATTTGAATGTAGTGATAAATTTGTATCTAAAACTGTAGAAATCATATTTTCCTTTTCATTATCTGACTCAATTTCATTTGCAACTGGACAATCTAATACAATTTAATCAATATGCGAACCCAAGTCATCATTGTCTTCATTGTCTAAGGAATTTATATCTATATTTAAATATACAACATGATCCTTTTCACAATTTGATGAAGCATTATCATTATAAATGAACCTTAATATAAAAAAACACCACACACCCGCTTCAAATGTTATTAAAAATCCTTTTCTACCGATGAAGTAAAAAATCTATAATCTTTTACTACATGTAATAAAAAATCTATTTCTGCATAATATAATAAGAAATAACAAATACCGTATACAAAATATTCATTCATAAATTTAACCATATACCTCAAAACATAACGCCATAAGAATAATATTTAAAATATGAATGGAAAATCCAAAATTAAAAGCAAATTTAAAAAAAAAAAATTAAATATAATCTGTCAGCGGCCGCCCTTCGGTTTGGCCGCTCACGTGCAAGGGCATCTTCTAGACCCCCATCAGGAACGGGCCTGAAAAAAAATTAAAACCCAAATTGTTTTTTTTTTTTTTTAAGAAGTAAGTAGATTTATGTACATAAAATTCTATTACATACATTAAACGACTTTTAGCGCAACCCGACAGAATTAGCACATTATATATTAAAAGGAACTACAAAACCCCTAAATTAAGAATGTAAAGCAGAATACATAAAATTGAAATAAAATATTAGAAAATATTTTAAATTTACAAATTCTTTGCAATCTGAAGACACAAAATAATAGAGAAACCACGATGTAATATTTGTTGTTGCTTTGCTAATTGCTAATAGTTTTTGGCAATCGTTGTTGGTTTTTCTTGTATATTTATGATTTAATAAAATAGAGTAAAGAGCAAGTTTTTTGTATTGTCATTGCCGTATCCATGTTCATAAAGACATGTACAATACAAACATATAAATTTAAAGAATTACAAATACATTCAAAAAAAGCATCATTTTAAAATTCTGTTTAGAAAAATTGGTATGAAAAAAAAGTGTATGGAATTAACTTCTCTTATATAGATTATTACTCAATGATTTAAGCAAGATAATAATAATTCAAAAACCTTAGTCCTAGTTCTCAGTCGATGTTTTTTAGTTTCGTTGTTTGTTTTTTTTTTGCGAGTGTGTGGGTTTCAAATATATGTATGTATTAGTGGTGTCAAACATCCTGTTCAATTCCACATCGTTTCGAAAAAAACAAAGGGTTGTCAAAAAAAGCTACCAAAATTGTTGCATGATTTCAACTTTTTCGTTGCTTTTTTCGTTGTTTTATGACGTCACTTTGTTTTTTTCATGATAGTATGAGTAGGCTATTATGTGAGAAATTAAAAAAGCAAAGCAAAAAGCAATCTACTGAGAACTTACACTTATTTTTAATTATTTTTAAAAAGTTACTTATATCTAAATTTTCTTCTTCTGTATTTTTTATAGAATATAATATAATTCTATTTTTAAAACAAGATTTTAAGTATTTTATATTATCATTTAAAATTATTATAGCATTTCTTTTGTGTAAATTAGTTTTTAAATGCGAAGACCATTTTGATTTTATCTACATTTTCTATGCAATCTTTACAAAACTTTATATTTGATTTAATTTTGGACGTCGTTGCCTCAGTGTTTGTTGATGCATCCGCGACTTTGAAATGACAATTAATTACATGCTTGTTCAAATTTGATTTTGATAAAAAGTTTTTACCACACCTTTCACACAAAAATAGTTTATCAGTTTTTAATTTTACATTTTTATGCTGACCCAATGCTGAGCCGCGTACGCAACCCACATTATAATTTTTTATTCACACAAAGAAAATTTAAACATAGGTGAGTTAAAACTATCGCTTTCTAAAAACTTCATATTTAAATTTATTTTATAATTATCAGGTATATATTCAACTCATCTATTATTCGATTAAATTTTGTAGGTAACCAATATTTAAAGCCTCCTTCAAGATCTAGCAAAATACTTTTACCAATGTTTGATATTTTCACATTTTTAACCGATAAATTAATAATTTTATAGATTTTATTAATTTCTAACTGACTTGTATTAAGCATACTTAACTTCATTATTATTATTATAAGTTCCAATGTGCTTTAGTTTAATAACTAAATTTTTATCTATTTTATATTTTTTGTGTAGGAATGTTTTATTAATAAAGAAGACTTAAGAATGTTAATATTTTCAAAAATGATTGGCTCTTTATACCAATTTTTGAAAAAAAAATTAGTAATTCTTTGTTTCTAAATACTAGATTTTAAAAATATTCATTATCGTGGGAATATTTATTTTACAAAATTTAATTGTCTATGAATATTTATTACATTTCTGCTTCATTACTTTAATTACTAGTTTAAATTTATTACTTAAAAATCATAAAGTAATTTACACATAAAAACAGTCTTTTTTAATCATGCATTTTAATTAATCCTAATTGTAGTCTTATAAATTATGTCACATAATATGTGTACTATATAAATCAAAGTAATTCAAATATATTTTAAAAGGTAACTTACAAAGTTTAATGTTATTTAATAAAAATTTAATTAATCCAAAAAACATATTTTTTTGCTTGTAAATATTATTTAAAATAATAAGGGTCGATGTAATAATAAAGAATAAATGTTGAAGTATTAATAATAGTAACCTTATTCTCGAAGTTATAGAATTTTTATCCAAAAAAGATTTTTTTTTGTATTCATGTTCAAACATGCAGAATCGGTAAAATTGATATAACAATTTAGAAATATTTTCTATGAAAAAAAAATATCTAAAACTTACTTTTATATTATTGAGAACTTTTGTAACTTAATGGCGTAATTAATTGCTTTTAACAACAAAGTTGTTACATTACTAATTTTATTTTCAATTGAAAATGAGAAGAAAAAACAATTGATATTTTATTTTATTTTTATCTTAAAAATATGTACATATAAAAAAAAACTTAGAGCTAGTACTTATAATCTAAATTAAAAACGAAAATTAAAATTATGTTTTATTAACATTAATAAATGTTTAGTTTAGCCACCAGTAAATCGATTATTTTACTTTTCTGTTGTAATCTTTTTTAGAAATTGCTTTATTAAATTTAAAAGCTGTATTTAGCATGGAAAAATTGTTGGGGTTGAAATTTATAGTTTTATCAGTAGATCTTCTTTTGTAATGGTATAATAGAGGGATTTTATTATTATTTTGTTTATAATTATTTTTGTCTAACGTGACAAAGCCTTCTGGAGGTAATAATCCTTATAACATACAATTTTTTATATAGGTTTCATCAGAATACATAGAATGCCAGATAAGTGTATTTTCTTGCACATCGGTAGCTTTTCAAAAATAATTTCTTATTAACGATATAATAAAATTATCGACGCGAATTATGTTGGACATGTTATATAAGTTTTTGTTCGAAACATAATGTTTATAGTTTGTTGATGGTTTTCTATATGTACTAAGGCATGCCCGTATACATTTTCTTTCCAATATTCTAATTTTTTCCATTGTTGAAGAAATATAGTTTTGAGCAATGCCAGGAAGAAATATAGTTTTGAGCAATGTCGAACATCTTTTGTAGGTTTTGTTCAATATCTACTTGTTTTTTACCTATCACATAAATGTCAAATCATCAGCAAATGCTATTGTTCCGGTTTTATTACTTTCAAATGATCTATTTAAAATATCTAGCAGTTCGTTTAAATAAATAGCACAAAGAATTGGTGACGTTACTGTGCCTTGTTGTAAGCCATTTTCTTTTTTAAACACTTGTCCTGATTTAACACCATTAGCTTCAACAATAAATGTTTTATCTTTCAACATGTTTTTTATTAATTTTATCATTGCAATAGGAAAATTATAATCAATTAGTTTTCAAATTAAGCCGTTTGTCCATACAGTAGTAAAATCATCACTAAGGTCTATTAGGGCAGCACTCACACATTCTTTTTGATTAATGGACCAACAAATATCAGAGCTCATTGATAGTCACTAATTACATGTTTTGAATTCATTATTTTTTCAAATAGTTTGCTTAGATTCGGCATTAAACTAATTGGTCGATAAAACTCTGGATTTGTATGGTCTTTTCCTGGTTTTTGAATTGCAATAACTCTAGCTTGTTTCCATGTTTTTGGGAAATATCCAGTATTTAAACAATTGTTGAAAATAGTTACTATTTGTACTAATATTTTATCTGAAAGATTTTTCGGAATAATATTTGATATACCATCTACACCTGTAGATTTTTTGTTTTTTAATTGGTTTAAGTTGTCTTTCAAGTTACTTAGTGTGGTAAAAAACTATAATTATTTTATGTTTCAGTTAAACTATCTGCTTTTAGTGTTTCCATAAATGTGACAATCGTATTATTATTACTATTATTTTCATAAGTTTGTTCAAAGTTATTTATTTTCTGGTTAACTAATATTGTTAATTGTTCATTCATGTTTTGTAAAAGTAAATGTTTGTTCTGAAAAGTTTTACCTAAAATATTCGCAATGTCTTCATTTTTTTCTATAATATATTTTTTATCATTTAATTCAAGATTGTGCACATTTATGTTGTTGTTTAGTAAGTTATTTTGATGAGGTGATATTTTTAATTTTTGAATTTTTAAACTGAAAATTTTGTTTAATTCAGGGAACATCTTGTTAGATGGTTTAATATTTTGAATTTTATTTCTCCAAAACCTGTTAATAGCTAGACTGAAATTTTGTTGAATAAGATTGTTTATATTGGCTATTATTGAGCTTAATCTCATTATTTTTGAATCATTAGAATGAGTATTATTTCTATATAATTTATGGAGAGCAGATACATAGATACTTTTATGGTTTTGTAATAGGATTGGAAAAATCGTGAAAATTGTTTTCTTTTGTGTGTGTTGGTATACACTTATTGGTGCTTTCTTTTATAATTGAGGTTATTTTTTCTAAATAATAATCAATTTCATTATTATTAAGATTGCTTGTAGTTGGTACTATGTAATTTCTATTTTGATTTAATGTTCTATCTAACTCTCTTTTGAATCTGCTCCAATTAGCTTTATCGTAATTGTACGATTTTGGTGGTATATTTCTGTCAAAAATAAATTGATCAAAATTCTGGGTATTAATTTCTGTCCATAAGATTCAATGATCGCTGTCAAACGTTAACGTTTTTAAACAGCAATTTTTATCTAATTTTAGTTGTAGTCTACTATCAGCTATAATTAAATCTAGATAAGAGCCGCATCTAGGGTAAGTAGGATCAACACTATGATATAATTGTGATCTATAAATTATATTATTATTACGAAGCCATAAGTTTAAAGTATTTCCTCTTGGATTATTATAATTATTTTTCCAAGAAATATGCTTAGCATTAAAATCACCTGCAATAAGGTAATAGTTATCTAAACTAATCAAATCTAAAATTTCAAAGAGTTTTTGGAATTCGGAACAGAAAGCCTGACCATAATATGGCGAGGCATAAACAGACATTAAATAAAGATTTTTATTTTCGCTAAGTTTTAAATTAACAATCGTAGTTTCTAGACACTTAAAATTTTCATTTTTTATTTTATGTATTACTTTGTATTTTAAATTATCATTCAACAAAATTGCTGTGCCTCTCTTGTTAGTAGAGTCTTGTTTGTTATTTCTGATAATATTATAGTCGTTAAAACATAATTTATCCCAATCACTTAATGCCTGACCCAGAATGACGCGGCAAAATGTCGCGTCGCTTTTGAAATTTCGAATTTTGAAGCGTATAAAGTCAAAAGCGACGCAATGATTTTTTTTCAAACCACATTGAAAAAATTGTAAACAATTTATTTAATGGAAAAAATTAAATAAATTCTAATATCTATGGATATTATATCATTATAAATTGAAATAATTGTAAACAATATTAATTGAAATGATTGAATTAAAAAAATTTTAATAAATAAATTTATTGACACATTTGAAATTAAAATTTATATGCGGCAAGCGGCAAAAGTAGAAAGTAGGTCTACTCAAGCGTCGCGGCAAAATTGCCGCATCAACGCGACGCTACATTGTGGGCAATTACATATATGACTATACATTCTACTTTTGAAGCGTTGTTGTCAAACGCGACGCAACAACTTGCCGCGTCATTCTGGTTCTAACTTAAATTAGTTTCATTTAATAAAGCTATATCTGGTTTATTTTCTATTAAGAAATTTGCAAGAAAATGTCGTTTTTGTGTAGATTTAATTGAATTTACATTTATGTTAATAATTTTTAATGCTTTAATTTGGCTGTGCATCTTTAAAGTGGTAGTTAAACAAAATTTTCATGTAAGGTTTTTTCTATAATATTTAGTCTCTTTGATATAAGTAGTAAACTATTTTTTATTTCAGTAAAATCATTTGTGGTTGTATTTTGTATGTTATAATTTTGTGGTATGATATTGATAGAATTATTATTACTATCCTTTTTTGCAACCATTGTGCATAACTTTTATTAGGTATTGTGTAATTATTAATGAAAATATCTTTTTGTTGCATTTTTTCTTATGCAATTTTTTTTTTTTTTTTTAAGTGAATCTTTTAATTTTAAATACATTGAACAGCCTTTATATGATGCAGGATGTCCGTAGTTTTTGCAAAGTACACAGTATAATTGTTTTTCACTTTCTTTTGATTTTTGTAAATTACATTCCCAGGCAAGTGATTATTTTGGCATTTTACACACTTATATTGCATTTTGCAATTTGGAGCCAGGAAGAAAATTTTAAATTTTTAAATTTTTATCGTTTTTTTTTTATTTACTAGTGACTAATCTAACTACTTTTACAAATTTTATATTAGGCAAATTATATTCTTCTAAATATTTAAGAATATTATTGGGATCTTTACTATTATGTAGCCCTTTAAGAACTACAGTCTTTTTTTGTACATCTGGAGTAAATGAATAATAATATGTAGTTACACCCTGTCCTACATTCCAAAATTTTATTTTCGAAAAATTACTTCTTAATTAAATTCCCTTTCACAATATTATATAATTGTTTTAATCAATAGTTAAAAATCGAAAGATATCGATTCGCGATTTCAGTAGTCAATCGCATTTCTAAGGAATGCGATGATAAGAAATTGAATCAGTCGTCAGATGATCTCAGTTCGAGTTAAATAAAATAGTAAAAGTGAAATTTAAAGTATAAAATTCTACAAAATAAAAAAATTAAAATAATCAGATAAATTGATTAAAATAAAATAAATCAACATTTAATATTAGTATTAAAACTAAAAATAAATTTAAATATAAATTTAATAAATAAAAGTTAACACAAAAATGAACAAGTATCAACAGTGAATTATTAAATTAATTAAGTAGAACATAACAAATAAATAGATTTAAATAGTTAGAAATTTAGTGTTTTAAATAAATAATTTTATAAATAAAATAAAGGTGTTTCATTATTAAAATTAAAGAAGCATTAAATGTAAAGGTAATAAATTAAAGATACAAACATTGACCTTACAAATATAAGTCTGTAGTATCTAAAGCAGTTTTAGTTTTTTTATATGCGTCTAAATTACTAACATAAATAGCATGTATATTGTTATTAATTTTTTTTATGTAGAATTCATTTTTACTTAACTTAGCACTACTTACTAATAAATTTACAATGTCATTTGGCTCTTGATCAGCAAATGTTAATTGGTGGTATTTTTTTCTCCTTTTTGTTGATCGCTGTATTGTTTGATTGTTTATTTTCTAAAATAATTGAATTATTAATATTGCAGCTGTTGTGCTGATTGTCTTTATCAATTTCAGTACAATTTTTTTCAATTTCCATTCTGGTAGAATTATTATTTTTCGACAATTTTTTCAATATTTTTTCATTGTTTTTTAATTTAAATTTTGCGACAATATCGTTATTATTATCTGTTATTGTTACTGGAATAACATCTCCTACTTTATTTGGACTTAGTTCACTTTCATCATTTGTTTGTTCCATCAGATCTTCGTCATTCTGGTCATCATATATGTAGTACCCATTTTGAGATATTGAAACATATCCCTGTGGGGCGATGTTATTATCGGTTTTCATTAGTTTTTGTAGCATTTTTTTAACTTTGCTTAGCTCCTTTTGCAAATTTCCATTTTCCCGTGTTACCTCAGCGAGGGTTTTCCTTTCAACTGGTTTTTTTTAGCTATCTTTTTTTTAGTTTCATCCGGTGGTTTCTTATCCTCTTCATTCATTTTTATATATCAACTTTAGTTGACTATACACAAACTTTTATTGTGTTATTTATTACAATAGTTTATTGAACAGGTTTTAAATTTTTTATATATATATTCTTTTGATTAGAAATTACAATTAGCCCGTGCGATGTGTTCACATGTACTGTTTAATTGGAACTGGCCCCCTCTAATACCTTTTGTAATAAAGTTATACATATCTGAATCTGTTAATAATTCTTATTCAATTTTGGTAAATTTGAGCATAGCCTGCCAAGCTAGACCAGGAGTTGTATAAAATTGGTCGCTATCTAAATCGTATATTTTCTTAAATGTTTTTCTAAATTTTTCATAAACGTCAGTCAATAGCAAAACATCATTGAACAGATAATTTAAATTACAATTTGAATGTGCTGCACCGTTTAGGATTTAAAAAGTATTTTAAATACAATTCTTTGCATTAATTTGCTAAAGATATAATAAAATTTTTAGCATAATTTTCACCAGTAAACACAAAATATTTATTTAAACTAGTATCAAATGAACAACATATATAATAAGCAAATGCAACTGGTATATGTTTTTGAATATTAGTAGTTGACGATTGATTTGTACTTGGGATACAAGTGTCATATGTTTGCAAAATTGATTCCGAATCTGCATATGTAACAATGCAGAGTAGTTGCTTGTAATTTCATATTTTTAAACTTTACAAATTTATCATCATTTTCAGGCATTTTAACAACAATTTTATTGCAGTAAATAATATATTGATTCAGTTTTTCATCAGAATGAAAATGTAGCAAACAAACCGAACACATATGTATTGCGCCATGAAATTTAGTTATCTGCGAACACATAAGTCTTGATATATTTTTTATTAAAACATAGTTAGTGATAAATTTCGTTTTCTTGTAATAAAAGTAAATTAATTTTATATTTTTTGTTTTGGTTTTTAGTATGATAGAAAGGTCCGACAATTTGCAATTGCTGTCCTATAATTTCAAAACCATAAAGATTACAACTTATTTCTGGATTTAAATTTTCAAATTTAATAATATCTTTAATTTTAAGTGGAAATTCTAACCCTGAAAATCTAACCGTTATATTTTCTAAATTAATTTCAATATCTTCTATATTGGATATTTTATAAGAATTTATTCTTTCAGTATTAACCTTTTGTGGTTGTAAAGCCGCGATTATGCACCATTTAAAACAATAAATATCATTATTTTTAATATTTATACATGCTCTCTTCAATTCTATTATTTTTGGTAAGTTTATATAAGTTGAACCTCTTAAGCAAGATAATAATAATTCAAAAACCTTAGTCCTAGTTCTCAGTCGATGTTTTTTAGTTTCGTTGTTTGTTTTTTTTTTTGCGAGTGTGTGGGTTTCAAATATATGTATGTATTAGTGGTGTCAAACGTCCTATTCAATTCCACTTCGTTTCGAAAAAAACAAAGGGTTGTCAAAAAAAACTACCAAAATTGTTGAATGATTTCAACTTTTTCGTTTCTTTTTTCGTTGTTTTATGACATCACTTTGTTTTTTTCATGATAGTATGAGTAGGCTAGTGAGAAATTAAAAAAGCAAAGCAAAAAGCAATCTACTGAGAACTTACACTTATTTTTAATTATTTTTAAAAAGTTACTTATATCTAAATTTTCTTCTTCTGTATTTTCTATAGAATATAATATAATTCTATTTTTAAAACAAGATTTTAAGTATTTTATATTATCATTTAAAATTACTATAGCATTTCTTTTGTGTAAATTAGTTTTTAAATGCGAAGACCATTTTGATTTTATCTACATTTTCTATGCAATCTTTACAAAACTTTATATTTGATTTAATTTTGGACGTCGTTGCCTCAGTGTTTGTTGATGCATCCGCGACTTTGAAATGATAATTAATTACATGCTTGTTCAAATTTGATTTTGATAAAAAGTTTTTACCACACCTTTCACACAAAAATAGTTTATCAGTTTTTAATTTTACATTTTTATGCTGACCCAATGCTGAGCCGCGTACGCAACCCACATTATAATTTTTTATTCACACAAAGAAAAACATAGGTGAGTTAAAACTATCGCTTTCTAAAAATTTCATATTTAAATTTATTTTATAATTATCAGGTATATATTCAACTCATCTATTATTCGATTAAATTTTGTAGGTAACCAATATTTAAAGCCTCCTTCAAGATCTAGCAAAATACTTTTACCAATGTTTGATATTTTCACATTTTTAACCGATAAATTAATAATTTTATAGATTTTATTAATTTCCAACTGACTTGTATTAAGCATACTTAACTTCATTATTATTATTATAAGTTCCAATGTGCTTTAGTTTAATAACTAAATTTTTATCTACTTTATATTTTTTGTGTAGGAATGTTTTATTAATAAAGAAGACTTAAGAATGTTAATATTTTCAAAAATGATTGGCTCTTTATACCAATTTTTGAAAAAAAAATTAGTAATTCTTTGTTTCTAAATACTAGATTTTAAAAATATTCATTATCGTGGGAATATTTATTTTACAAAATTTAATTGTCTATGAATATTTATTACATTTCTGCTTCATTACTTTAATTACTAGTTTAAATTTATTACTTCAAAATCATAAAGTAATTTACACATAAAAATAGTCTTTTTTAATCATGCATTTTAATTAATCCTAATTGTAGTCTTATAAATTATGTCACATAATATGTGTACTATATAAATCAAAGTAATTAAAATATATTTTAAAAGGTAACATACAAAGTTTAATGTTATTTAATAAAAATTTAATTAATCCAAAAAACATATTTTTTTGCTTGTAAATATTATTTAAAATAATAAGGGTCGATGTAATAATAAAGAATAAATGTTGAAGTATTAATAATAGTAACCTTATTCTCGAAGTTATAGAATTTTTATCCAAAAAAGATTTTTTTTTGTATTCATGTTCAAACATGCAGAATCGGTAAAATTGATATAACAATTTAGAAATATTTTCTATGAAAAAAAAATATCTAAAACTTACTTTTATATTATTGAGAACTTTTGTATGAACAATATTTAAAAAAAAGCTGCTAAGTTGGAAGAGTGCTTCATAACTCTTGTGTTCAATCACCCTTTTGTGGCATACTATATTCGCATCCCTTTAAATTATAGGGCTTAAAATTTTAGAGCTGATCTTCTCGGAAAAGAAATAAAATTACATTATTTAGAAAATAATTTATCATTTTTAAATAGAAAATGTATTCTATTTAAATAGAAAATGTATGAATTTTCAAAATGTTTACCTTGTAAATTATGTCACATAATATGTGTACTATATAAATCAAAGTAATTAAAATATATTTTAAAAGGTAACATACAAAGTTTAATGTTATTTAATAAAAATTTAATTAATCCAAAAAACATATTTTTTTGCTTGTAAATATTATTTAAAATAATAAGGGTCGATGTAATAATAAAGAATAAATGTTGAAGTATTAATAATAGTAACCTTATTCTCGAAGTTATAGAATTTTTATCCAAAAAAGATTTTTTTTTGTATTCATGTTCAAACATGCAGAATCGGTAAAATTGATATAACAATTTAGAAATATTTTCTATGAAAAAAAAATATCTAAAACTTACTTTTATATTATTGAGAACTTTTGTATGAACAATATTTAAAAAAAAGCTGCTAAGTTGGAAGAGTGCTTCATAACTCTTGTGTTCAATCACCCTTTTGTGGCATACTATATTCGCATCCCTTTAAATTATAGGGCTTAAAATTTTAGAGCTGATCTTCTCGGAAAAGAAATAAAATTACATTATTTAGAAAATAATTTATCATTTTTAAATAGAAAATGTATTCTATTTAAATAGAAAATGTATGAATTTTCAAAATGTTTACCTTGTCACCCCTGTAAAATAGCGGGGGTTGAGGTTAAAGGGTTGATTTTTACGGTAAAGTTGTAAGACTATATTATTAAGAAACTGATTTCTCAGTTTTTAAATCTACCCCTCCGCAGAGGAGGAGTAAGTTATTTTATAAACACACCCCCTTATCCACCCAAAGGGTGCGGGTGGTAACAACATGAATTTATTTAGAAAAAATCTAATCTGATAGACCTAATTTAAAAGTTAAACCATCCCATCTTTTATAGTTTAGTTTTTATGGACTTTTAAATCTTAAAAAAATCAAATTTAAATAAAAAATGTATGAATTTTCAAAATGTTTACTTTGTCCCCCCTGTAAAATAGCGAGAATTGAGGTTATAGGGTTGATTTTTTCGGTAAAGATGTAAGAATATATTATTAACAATATATTTTCTCAGTTTTTATATCTAACCCTGCACAGAGGCGGTGTAACTTATTTTATAAACACTCCCCCTTTACAACCTGAAAGGGGTGAGGAGGTTAATTTCCATATAATTTCAAAATACTTTTATCCTCTCTACCTTATGTAGAAAGTACAATATCTTAGTTTAAATATAGAGGATTTTATAGCTATTTCAAATTTCCAAAATTCAAATTTCAAAACCCCATAAAAACGTGGGGCTGGGTCCGATACCCCCAATTTTTTAAAAATTTGACTAGATTGTGTGTATGTACGTACTGAGGAAACGGCATTAAAATCCCATAATATATAAGCAGTGTTTTTTCGTGTGCATAAAAAGTGGTGTGTTCGACCTCTTTTTTAAGAGGGTTGCAATTGACTTATTTGAAAATGCACCCCACCACGACATACTTACAATATTTGTTTACATTTCTGTAAAATTTTGTCAAAATCGGAATTGGTTTACTACTATTTCTAAGCATTGCAAAAAGAGTATTTTTACCCTGCGTACGGCGTACGGCGGACACAGAAATTTTTATCACGGATTCGGATTCCTTGATATCGAAAATGGATAAATCAATTAAAATCTCAATTTTTTAAAGTCCTCTATTTTTACAAGGTAAAAATAGAAGACTTTTGTTTGGAAAATTGATCTAGAAAAACCTTACAAAAAGTTGAATTTTGTATGGAAAATGTTACAAAAAAACAAGGTAAAAATTGAAGGTTTTGTATGTTTTTTTTTTTAAATCTAAATAAATAATAATCTCTATATTAAATTAAAAAGTTTACGCTTTTTTTTACAGATAATGTTTTTTTCATATTGTTTTGAAGTTTTTTTCAGATGAAATTTTTTTCATATTATTTTTTTCAGATCTTGTTCAGTTAGTTCAGATTGTATAACCAAAAACTATTGATAATAATATTTTTATTCAACTTGAACTTGAATATTTTTTTTGCATATGCGAATAAGATAAGTAGCAACATACAAAAATTATTTAGTTTGAATAATTTCAAACTCAACAATATATACATACTATATATAAATCCATAAAAGAAAAATTATACATATATAATTTTTGTATTGGAAAGTGTATATTGGAAAGTGTATCGAAAATGATATAGGCATTCTAATTCACTTGTGAATACAATTGAGTTAGAATGCCTATATCATTACTACTCACTGCTACTCCATCAGGTGCATACGAATTATTACATAAAGCAAAGAAGCTTATAACCTGGTATATTAAAATCATTTTTCTCGTAATCAAATATCCGAATTTCAGTTAAAAAAATGAAATGTGGTTTATTAGAGAAGATTCTAAATGTTCTAAGATTTCTAATATTTTGTTGTATGTATTATACATACAAATATTGTTTGACAAAATTTGATTTGGTTAAAAAACACTTTCACAAATATTACTAAGAAAAGAATTATTATTGAATTATTGTTAAATTGTGAAAGATCATGTTCAAACATTTGAATTTATGTGTAACAAAAAATAAAAAAATATTTTAATTTGTTTAGAGGAGATTTAGTTCATCTAACGATTTAGCAACACAGACTTTATCAGCATCATCTTTCCATAATGATACCACAAATATTTGTAATGTTTTCTTTCTTCAGCTGTTTTACAGCGAGAAATAATTTTCGATTGTTAAGCTCTCATATATAAAAACTTTTATTTTTTCATTTTTGTCATTGAAAATACAGCTGTTCTCAAAACTAATTTTATTTTCTATTTTTTTTTTTTTTCAAAATTTCTTCTTTTAATTTAATTGAATTGAACTTTACACAAACAACATTTATCGATGACAAATTTCTATTTCTTGAATCTTGTTTTGCTTTGATTTTTTTACCAAAACATTTATCAATGTTATTGTCGTCAGCAGTAATATTAACATCCACAGTTTCACCGAGAATTTTTTGTACATTCTCAATTGCATTATTGTTATTAACATTTTTGGTAAAACAACAATTTCTATATAGCACTTTCAAGTTTGTACTATTCAAGAGAATTTAGTTTTGTTTCTAGGACGTTAACTTTGTCTAACAGTTGTTTTTTGTCTTCTTGAAGTTGATGGATTTGTGCGAATGCATTTTTGTTAACATTTTTTAAATCTATCAATTCTTTATAAATATGTTGTAAAGTTCTTTATTGAGGCTAACTATGTCACTGATAGATTCAATGTTGGCTACTGTAGAAACAAATATATTGTTGCAAATGCTCTGTGGTAATAAGACTTTTTGGTAAATGTAATGATTTGCGGCATAAAACATTACAGCGATCGCAACGATATGGTTTTTTATTATTGGTCAAATTCTATATTGCGTAACAAAAAGTTAACGCATTCTGCATGAAACATCGTTTTGCAATCACTACAAGTTAAGAATAATGAGAAAAACTTTAATAAATTTATTATGATGAAACAGAAACCCACGATATAACTTTATTATCAAAAAATTATTTTGCAAATGCATATCCCTTTTTCAGATTCCACCTCGGCTTAAACATTTTTTTAATTACCTCCACGAATTTTCAATACTCTGGATCTGGGTATGTGCATGAGTTTCTGGATCTAAGTAATTTTCCGAAAGGTTTTCCGTTTTGTAATCATACCCAAATTTATTTACGCTACCGTATCCCGCACAAAAATCTGTATTAATTTCAGTTTCTACATGATTATATAAAATAATTTTATAATTTCTGATAAAATACAAAATTGTTAAAAATAAGAAGTAAATGGCGTTGGAACTATGCAAAGTAACGAAGTATAATTTAAAAAAAATCCAAAAACTGTAAAATATCGGTTAAAAAATATACACATATACAGCACAATATACACTTTAAATTTTTTCAATTACTTCAATAATTTTGACCATAGTAAACAAACAAACTTCACTCCCAAAAATAAAACGGTGTGAAATCGTTTAGTTGACATACATGCCTCAAAAATTTAACATTTTCTATTGTTTGTTCAAATGAATAGCTTTTAAACCAGTGATACTAAATCCCTTGATTTTGAAAGGAGTTCGGTTATTGCACCTTTTTTTCACCCGCTGTTCCGTTCCGGTTCGGTTCTACAGTTTTAGCCCTGCGGTTCAGGTTCCAATTTTCTTGATTTCCAATCGAATATGAATGCAAATTTAAATATATTTTATTTATGTATGGTTAATTTTTGACATTGTATGGAGGGGTAAATCTTCTTGAAAAATACAATTTCTGAAAATTCGTAAAAAATAATTATTAGTAATTGAGTTTCTAATCCAAAATTAATCCAAAAACAGTAGCTTTCTTATTATCGAAAACGATGAAATAAGAGCCTCTGAATGAACCAATTATCTGTTTGGATTAGTGAGAACAAACATAAAGATACATATAATATTAACAGTATATTCATTTCTTTAGGTTATCCGCAATGGATTAAGCTCAATACACATAGACATACAGATTAATTAATGATTAGGAACCACCTGTTTAGTACAAGCAGTAGACATATTTTTATACAAAAAACAAAACTAAATTGTTAATATAATATTAGCAAGGCACTAAATAAATGTCCAAGCAAAAACTGTTTATACAAATTTATAACTAATTAACAATTGAAACATAAGAACTCAAAGTAGTAATTTCCGCGTCAAATAAATATGCATTAATCATTGTAATATTACTGGATCAGTAGACTACCACTTGCTTCGGGCTTCACAGTTCTGAAAAGAACGTTAATTTTTCATTCAGCCCTCATCTATTGATTCAGTATAAATGCTTAAATTAAGATAAATAATAAGTGCCACAACTCATCAAATTACCACCTGCTTCAGGCTTCACAGTTCTGAAAAGAACGTTACTGCTTCCTTCCACGTCATCTGTTGAGTTTGCTATCTCAATGCAAAATTAAATTAATTACTCATAGCATGGTGCATGGTGCAATTGTCAAATTAAATAAGAAAAACACAAACATACAAACTAAATATTGTAAAATAGTTGTTAATTTTAAGCATGCAGAAGTTAATTGTCAAAACAAAAACCGAGAAACAGTAATATTTACAATACTCTTTACGTGTATTATGCAAAAACTATGTTATTTACATAACATTTTTCCCGTAGTCTACGCCGTGAAAATTACCTTTAAAAAGTGAAACAGATCTGATCTAAATGATCTAAAGTTAATATTGAGGCACATTCACTCTAAAAGGGCAGATCAGTCAATATTTCCAGAGAAAATCTGATGAACGAAAACAATATCCGCGAACTCCCTGCGCGCTGCGCCGCTGCAGTTGTTGAAGATCAATAAGTTTTAGACGGTCGGCAAATGGGGGCAAGTTATTATTATCCATCCACTGTAATCCTCGTAGAGCAAACCTTACGAATCTACCGATTCGATTCGGTTAATATGCACCAGTTGATATGGAGACCAGACTTGGCTAGCATTTTCTAGCAAATGTCTAACAAAGGTTATGTAAAGAGCTTTTGTAACGTATGGGTCTGAAAACTCTTTGGACCATCGTTTTACAAAACCAAGCATCGAATTAGCTCTACAAACTATATTATCAAAATGACAGTGAAAGTTAAGTTCACTATCACATATGATTCCCAAGTCACGAATGTTCGACACCCTTGGAACAAGAATACCATTTAGATTATAATTTCCTTCAGGTAGATGGATAAGTTTACGTAAGAACGTAATGCTTTAGCATTTTTCAACATTTAGTTCAAGACAATTTTTTGAACACCAAACTGAGAATCTATTCAAATCCTGTTGTAGTGCTAAAACATCTGATATGTTAGAAATAATTCTTGAAATTTTCATATCATCAGCAAATATATTTGAATCACTTTCTTTTAAAATTAAAGACACATCATTAACTGTTAAAATAAATATAAGATGTCCTAAATGGCTACCCAAGATTCTTCTGGCTACAAAAGATTCAGATTGAGTGGACCGAAAAAGAACTCTGTATTGACGATTGACTAAGTATGAAAAAAGCAAGATAGGAACAATAGGAAACAAGTCTGGATGACGGGTCCAATCCTAAACTTTAGAAAGAAGGTTAGGAGACTCTTTAACAGAGCAAAAAATTACAATTAAGTTGATAACTGGGATAAATACAAATCTGCTCTACGTGAGTACAAACTTCTTTGTAGAAAAGCCCAGAGAGAATCATGGAAAAATTTCACTGAACAAATCGAAAATGTTTCAGAAGGTTTCAGATTAAAGAAAATTCTCTCAAAAACGCATACACAACCAGAACTTTTGGAATATGATGACGGTAGGAAAAGTGACTCACCTGAAGAATCACTTGCAATTCTACTCGAATCTAACTTTCCAGGATGCCTGGACAATTCGCGTAGTGAGAATCGTGACTCACTTTCAAGGGATTATAGACAATCCACATTGAATGCGGCTAAACTATTCACACGGGAAAAGGTTAGCTGGGCAATTAAGTCCTTCAAACCATTTAAATCACCAGGTATAGATGGCATTTACCCAGCCCTCCTGCAATACGCGAATGTAGCACTAATAGACAGATTGTGTAAAATTTACGCCGCATGTCTGGACCTGAGCTACATTCCTAAAATATGGCAAGAGTCAAAGGTAGTTTTCATACCTAAACCCGGCAAAACTAATTATGCTTCAGCAAAAGCATATAGGCCAATTAGTCTGACCTCTTTCCTTTTAAAAACTATGGAAAGAATCATTGAAACGGAATTGAGGAACTCAATCCCAATTTCATCGTTATCTTCTTTTCAACACGCCTACTGTAAAGGCAGGTCTGTTGATTCGGCTCTGCATAGTATAACATATATTATTAAAAAATCATTCATAGAAAAGAACGCCACTTTGGGAATGTTCATTGACATTGAAGGTGCCTTTAATAATGTTAACTCAGAATCAATACTTGGTTGTCTAAGCCGAAAAGGCGCAGACAGTAAAATTGTGAACTGGATAGGCTTCATGCTTCGTAATAGATTATTAACTGCAAACTTCGGTGGCTCGTTAAGAAATGGACATGCCGGGAATGGAACTCCGCAAGGAGGCATTCTA
The DNA here is from genome assembly GCA_963920725.1 of Rhamphomyia laevipes. Classification (NCBI taxonomy): domain Eukaryota; kingdom Metazoa; phylum Arthropoda; class Insecta; order Diptera; family Empididae; genus Rhamphomyia; species Rhamphomyia laevipes. The sequence continues at coordinate 112,801,379 of OY987255.1, forward strand.
TCTCCTCTTTTATGGCTACTTGTCATCGATGACCTCTTACACGAGTTGTCGGAAGCAGGATACCATATCATCTGTTATGCAGATGATTTGGCGATTCTAGTCACTGGTAAATATGAGACAACGCTAACCGAGCTTATGCAAAGTGCGATATTCATTGTTGTTAGCTGGGCAACAAAGAACGGACTAAAAGTAAACCCGGATCAAACTGAGCTTTGTCTCTTCACTCGGAAAAGAAGGAGTCCCAGTCTAATACTCCCAAAAATTGGCAATACCACCCTAACTATGGTAGATCAGGTTAAATTTCTTGGAATAATTTTTGATAAAAAACTCCTTTGGAAACAACATTTGAACGAACGTGCTTCCAAAGCCATTAGAATCTTTTGGACATGTAGAAGCGCGATAGATAAAAAATGGGGTCTAAATCCAAAGATAATCCACTGGATTTACACGTGTGTAATTAGACCAATAGTTACATATGGAGCATTAGTGTGGTGGAAGTCAATGGAAACGGTAACAAAATACAAGATTTATGAAAAGGTACAACGTCAGTGTTGTATGGGTATCACAGGTGCACTGAAAAGTACACCAACAAATGCCCTTGAAGCAATTCTATATATACAACCGATAGATATACACGTGAAAAAATTAGCGGCCAATACCGCTTTACGGCTAAGTCTTGACGGACTCTTGAAAAAAACGAATCCTAACGTTCCGCATTGTGATATTCTCGAGGTAATCAGGTCGGCAGGTTGTCAGCTTGACTCAGAATGTGACAGACAAATAGCGGAACTTACTTTCGGGAATAAATATAAAATAAGAATACCGTCGAGAAGGGAATGGGAAAATGGTAATCCAATCCCAAGGAACGGAACTACGATCTTCACAGATGGGTCTAAAATGATTACAGGCTGTGGTGCGGGTATCTACTCGGCAGACTTAGATATTAATCTAAGTCTAAACCTTGCAGAACATACCTCGATTTTTCAAGCAGAATTAGCTGCAATCAATAAAGCAGTAGAAATTCTAAACGATAAAAACCTTATTGAACACACAGTGGTCATCTACTCAGACAGTCAAGCTGCGCTGATGGCTCTGGAGAAAAATTCTACCGACTCGAAGCTAGTTAAGATTTGTAAACAAACCTAAATATACTAGGAAGCCGAAACATAGTAAAACTCCTCTGGTCACCCGGTCATAGATCAATCGAAGGCAACGAAATGGCGGATGAACTGGCACGTCAAGGAGCCAATTCAAATCCTACTGCCATAGATACTGTAACAATTGGCTACCCACTAAAACTCGCAAAATATTTAATTGCGACCTGGGCACAAGAAACGCATTCTCTTAGATGGCAGAACTCGGTAGGGTGTACACACACCAAACTATTCTGGGGAAACCTTAATTCTAAGAAAACGAATAAAATCCTTTCCATGACCAAATCATCGATTAGACTTTTTACGGGTATTGCAACAGGACATATTCTGCTGAGAAAACATGCCTATCGGTTAGGTCTATCAGCAGAATCCTGTTGCAGAGGGTGTGATGAAGTTGATGAAACTGTAGAACACCTCCTATGCCAATGTCCTGCGATACATAATAAACGGTTAAAACATCTTGATCATCATTTCTTGACAGACTTGATGGAAGCAGGTACCTTTAAGCCGGCTAAGATTAACTCATTCGTAAGAGCTGTCGGATGGGTCGACGTGCTAGAAACTTAATCGGCCGTCGACGGGGGTGGTACAACGGGCCAATAGGCTCAAGTGCGCGAAGGACCTTGATTCCGTCACCCCTTACAAACCAACCAACCAAGTATGAATTTAACTACTGAAGGAATAAATTGTTAAAGCTAAGCTTTTCAAGTTTAAAAAGAATAATTGAGTGAAATAGTTTATCAAATGCTTTACTAAATTTAGTAGTAATAGCATCTACTTAAAAATCCTTCTCCATTGAGATTAACGTATTAGACACAAATTCTGTTAAACTTGTTGTCGTAGATCTACCTTTTAAGAAGCCATGTTGTTTTGAAGATATTATTGATTTACAGTGATAGTAAAGTAAATCATAAACAATACTTTCAAAAAGTTTAGGAATACATTAAAGTTTCGCAATTGATCTATAATTACCAACATCAGATTTACTACCTTTTTTATGAACAGTGATAATAAAACTGTCTTTCCAAAAATTTGAAAAATTCCCTTCAGATAAAGATTTCTGAAATTTTTTTGTGTACTCCCTACATCTCTTAAGTATTATAGCTGGTAGACCTCCCCTCCGGCCCTGACGAATTGTCATCTTTTAGTTGATTGATTTTGTCAAAAACAGTATCATAATTCTTAGTAAAGAAGTAGGAATATTCAGGTAAGAAGTTCGAGTTACCATTGTGAAAAGAAAAAGTTAAAGATAAAAGAGGGTGGTAAATATCGATAATAGTGAGATATTGAGAGCATTCAACAACAGTACAGTTTGCAGCATCAGAAGAAAAAATTAAATCAAATTGCCTATTTAAATTATTTTTGATGTTACTGATTTGAAATAGACCTCCATCAGAAAAGTGTTCAATAAAAGATGTTTCAATAATTAATATTGCATTAGAAGCAATGTAATACGATTCGTCATCTGATAGGATCCAAATTAATTTGGGTAGATTAAATTCTCCAACGATAATACAATCATCATCACAAGCCATGAACACATTTAAAAATAATTGGTAACATGCAAAAGGGCTCGATATCAACCGATATCAACCGTCTTTGGAATATCAAATACAGAAAAATCATAATTGGAGTGAAGTGCTATAAGTACCCCTCGACCCGAAGAATTAAACCCGTCTTTGCAATACACATTAAAGTCTGACGTGAATAGCTCGTTATCATTAACACTACTACAAAGATTAGTTTGCGTTAAGGCGAAAACATCAAAAGGAAGCGCTTGAGATTTTACATACACTTCAGTAGTTTTAGTTCTAAGTCCCCTTACATTTTGGTAGTAAAGGGACAAACACTTTAGTTTTTTTGGGCCGAAGTAAATGATTTGGTGACACTATTATGAGTAAATTCCTTAAAAAATACTACAAGCGGCCACGAGTTCTTGTTTATTAAAATGTTAAAAAATTCATCAGGAACTATAATTTTAAATGATGCAACATGAGCAGAAGGCTTACTATTTTTTTTACATTTGATATAATTAGGAATAAAATTAGTAAATTGGCTTGAAATGTAAGTTAATACATCATCACAAGAAGTGTCAGGATGATAACGAGAGGTAAAAATAGCTTTAGGTCGAGAAATAACACATAAAGTAACACTTACAGCTGTTGAAATCAGTAGAGAGTTTACTTTGAGATTTCATTATAGACTCAATGTTTGTACAAACTATTTTTTCAAAATTATTAAGTTTAACCGTATTAATATTAATGTATTCATTAGCCAGCGAATAATTTTTAGAGGTCGTAAAAATTTCACGTTGGATCAAGTCTAATTTCTTTTTGAAGCTATCAATAAATCAATGCCTTCAAGTTGTGAAAACAATTTGAGAATTTTCGGAAAATGAAGTAAATCGAATTTACGTTGGAAGTTATGAGAAAATTACAGTGCTGTTATAACGTTACAGTACCGTAACACTATAATGAAATATCACAATATTTCCGAGTAACGTTTCCTGTACCGGAAACCAGAATTCAGATTATTCGTAATAACGTTATTATGTAACGTAACACTAAAAACGGTATTCCGTACAATATAATTTTTTTCCTCTGTACAGCAAAAAAATTTTTACGATATTTAAAAAAGTATCGAAATTTTATAAAATATAGCCCTCCAAAACAACTAAGTATGCTTTCCATTTTCACTGGTTTAATTTTTTTTTTTTTATAAATTTCACTGGTTTAATTTTTTAATTTTTATTAATATCTTTGTCTATGAATATGAATTAAACTTTAAGGACTAATTTTTTAATTTTGTTTTGTTTTGTTTTTTGTTTTTTAAATAAAAATTTATTTAAATGTTGCATTCTTACAATTTTTTATATATTTTTTATACTGTTTTTGTTTTTAAATATATTTTATATAAAAACAACAAAATAGTAACGTTATAACGGAACTAATTAAAATAGAATTCCGTTACTGTACCTGTACCCGAAACAATAACGAAATTATAATTTTTGGAGTAACGAAATGAATAACGGTACAACTTTTTTTCGATATTCCAGCACTGCAAAATTCACAATTATTATCAACGATACTCTTGATTGAGGCTCAATTAGAAGAAAAGTCTTCCATTACTTCATTATTTTTTTAAGAAGACCACAAAAGTTAGTGGATTGGCAGTATGTACAAATAAAATAAAATATTTGAAACAATCGCCTCTGAATTTAACTGCTTTAGAAGTATCGATGGCGGACTTACATGTAGTATATGATAACCGATTCCATATCGAATAAAAAAATTAAAATCACAATATTATAATAAAATAAAATAATATAAGAAAATTAAAAATATTAAACTTAAGAAATCAGGGCAAATGGCACTCAGTCGATCAAATGCAAAACATTTTTCGGAAAACTAACCGTGACCCGATAGAATAAAAACAAAGCAAGAATAAAATTAATAATTGTACTCACGACACGAGTATCAACAAACCTCAATATGATGTTCAATCAATAATATTTAATTTAAATACAATAACATGTAACACAATAAATAAATTCTCTTGAGAAATTTAAATTAAATAAAACCGTAACATACGTCACTAAAAACAATAATAATGTAAGATTTGTAAAGAATACAAAAAAATGAAAATTGTATTATTTTTTTTATTAATTTTAAAATCGGAAAAAAAAAAATTGAAAATTATTTATTAACTATACAAAATTAAACATTTAATAATAACTAATAAATATAACAAAATAAAAAAAACATGCAATTTAGATATACTAATTTAATAATTAATTAATTATATTATAAATACAGAGCACAAAAACACAACCGACTCGGAAAAACCTCACAAGAAATATTCCATTGCTGCTTAGAGCAACATAAAAATTAATATAAATTCTAAACAACAAAAAAGATTGATTTTTAAATGCAACATAAAAATATGTATATATCTCAAAAAACTTTTTGTATGTCTCTGAAAGATATTTTGTTAGAACTATATTTGCTAAAATCGCCAGTGTTTGCAAATTTAGTTTTTTAATAATTAATTCCTTACATATGTATAAATTATATTTTTAGAGTTTTTCTTCAATAAAAAAAATAAAATTAAAGAAAATAATTAAAACACCGATTTTTCTAAACATTAACTTTTTATTTCACTTATAATAATTATATGAATTTTTATTACACAAATTAATCTTATACAAGATATTTATATTATAATATTTATTTATTTGAATTATTAATTTTAAGTTGAACTGGATGATTTGAAAACTAGAGTAAGACTGACTTATAAAATTTATTTTACTAATTATGAAAGTGAACACATAAGTTCGTTTGTACTTATTTGTTTGCTTGCATTTTTATTTTCTCACATAATTTTAATTCCTTATAATTTAACAAAAAACAAATAGAATTTAGCAAAAATATTCATACTACAACTTATTAAAATTTATTAGAATTTGACAAAAATATTCATATTACAATTTATTAAAATTTAAATATCAAATTTAGAGTAATATATTATTAACAAAATTATATTATAATTTTGTGTGGGAATAAAGTAAATGCGATTTTATTTAATATGATTAATATTTATTTATACAGCTAATGGTGGTATATATTAGTCCCCCATCGTCAAGTTGGGAACTCTTCCGAGTTACACTTTCAATTTCTTTAACATGTTTTTCTTCATTTACCTCTTCAATATTTTCATTATTTTTATTATTCTTACAAAAATATTTCTTTTTAACAATTTTTATTATCTTAAATATAGAATTATAAGAACTAAAGTTATTACAATTGAAGAATAAGTATGTTAAAGTTGAATGATTTTTTATTTTTTATTTCATAATGCTAATCGTTTTTAAATTTTCAATTTGTTTTGTGTGAATTTCTTCAATATTAACCGAAAAATTTATATTGTTTATTTTGAGATAGTTCGGTATTATTAAATGATTAGTAATGGTTTTTTCAAAATTATTGAACCAGTTATCAAAGATTACAATATTATTTTTGTTTAAAATATATTCAATATTATTACAATTATTTTTTAATGATATATTCTTAGAATTTTTTATTAAAATAATATTATTGGAAATTTCAATTAATTCAGTTTTTACATTTTTTATTCTAGTACAATTATTATAATTTTCAAAAAATAAATTCTTGATACATCCATTCATTTTTCTTAACTTTTGTATATATATTATTTTTATTTTCATCTAAATATATTTAATTTTTGTATTTTAAAACATTAGTAGTCTCAATGTTTACTTCTTCAAATTCATTATTAGATATTGATGTAATTTTTAATCTAATAGCAGATTCACTGGAAAAATTTGGGATTAAGATGAGGAATATAATATGGGATTCAAAACCTATAAGTGAGCTTTTAATTTCTTTATATTTATTAATATCGAACTTATATTCATCTATTTCTTCGTTTGTAAGAATGGAATTGATCATAATTCCGTTTTTAGAAAAAAGTATGTTTCCACGAATTTTATCTATTTCTGAATTTAGAAGATTAATATCATGTAAAAAGTAAAAAGGATAAAAATTGAATATTTTTATAGAATTTACTGAATTAAGATATTTTAGAAAACTTTCGAACGAATCATCAGACGTGTTTTGTGTTGTGTGTTTTGTTTATAATGATTTTTACATTTAATTATTAAATTTTGGTGTCGTATTTTCAATTTAAATTTACTTAATTCCTTTATTTATTTATTGAAATGTATTAAGGAACATTAAAAATGATTAATATTATACATAATTTATTTATTTATTGATTTGTGTTAATTATTAAGTGCCATTGTGACTTTTCATTCAAAATAAACAATAATAACAGTGTAAACAATATAACAATAATAATAATTTCATGTCGGAAATATTTACAAAATTACTCTTGGACTTTGAATCTTAGTAACAGCTTTTAATCTCGGCGACAAATATTTCGGTGATATTCTTTTGTTACTAATTTGAGATTGTTAACAATAATACACAATTTAAGAATTATTTAAATATGTATAAGTGTAGTAACGAAAGTTGTGTTATTAATGACATCACACCCACAACAAACTTAATTGCGTGTAAAGGGATTTGTTCAAAATATTATCATTATCAGTGTATGGGTCTGTCTCGCGGAGCAACTAAATATTTTGGAGATTTCAATAAAGCTTTCACGTTTTACTGCAGTGAGTGCAAACCTATAAATATCTCACATATTATGTTTGCAATTAAATCCAATAATGACTTATTAAAATCATTCTATGATTGAATTGAACACATAAGTAAAATTTTTCTAACAAATGAGAAGAAATTTTTTTGTGTTGAAGAAAAAATTGACTTAACTTACTCAACATGTTGACGATTTAATTTGTAATGTTGACAAAGTTGATAAGAAATTAAATATTCAAATGAAAAAATTTTTATTCTCTACAAAGAAAATTGTTGATTTGTATTCTAATTTTGACATTTCTAATGGAAGCAAGCTAAGAAATTATGATAACTTAGTTGATAAAATTTCGTTTCAATTAGATTCGATACAATCATCAATAAAGAAAATAAAGATTATATCAGATAGTAATTCTACTTTTATTCAATCTTTGGACAAAAATGCATCTGATAATTTTGAAAACTTTAAAAATATTTATAAAGAATTGTGTCTTTTAAAAAATAATAATAGTATGGTTGAATTGAAAGATGTTATTGAAGAACTAAAAAGTTTAAACTGTGCTTTATTTACAAAGAATGACGATGATCTCACTATACTAAATAGAAATTGTGCTTCAATTTGTGACGAAATTATCAATATTGATAATTGTACTAATAATAATAATAATATGAAACGTAATAATACTATAGTATTAATAATATTAATAATAATCACAACTATGATAATATTGATAAAATTAAAAATAATAATAATACTAATAATAATTATATTAATAACAATAATAATAATAATAATATCAATAATAATAATAATAATAATGTTAATAATAATAGTGATAATAATAATAATATTAACATTAAAAATTATAAAAATAAAATGGATTCGAGTTATGTCTCATTTAATTTGTTATCGGATGATAGTCCTAGAGTTAATAAAAATAAAAATAAAAGTAAAAATAGAAAACGGAAAACTAAAAACTAAAAACCATCGCGAGACAATATTAAGAGATGTTAATAATAAATCCACGGAATTGTGCAATTTATATGTACGTGATCTACTGAATATGACGTCCAATTTTACAACAATTAATGTTTCTATGTTAGATTTAGAAAATGTGCCGTCCAATTTCACAAATAACGCTCTTTCTGTGTCTAAATTAAGTGTATTGACAAAGTTTTCTTTATAAAACAATGTATAATAATAATAATAACTTGTATAAACATACTATGGTTTTAAAATATAGTACATTTTTTTTTAAACAAGCCATTTTGTATAATTTTACTATAGTTTTTTTCTCGGTGTTACTTACTCAACATGTTGACGATTTAATTTGTAATGTTGACAAAGTTGATAAGAAATTAAATATTCAAATGGAAAAATTTTTATTGTCTACAAAGAAAATTGTTGATTTGTATTCTAATTTTGACATTTCTAATGGAAGCAAGCTAAGAAATTATGATAACTTAGTTGATAAAATTTCGTTTCAATTAGATTCGATACAATCATCAATAAAGAAAATAAAGATTATATCAGATAGTAATTCTACTTTTATTCAATCTTTGGACAAAAATGCATCTGATAATTTTGAAAACTTTAAAAATATTTATAAAGAATTGTGTCTTTTAAAAAATAATAATAGTATGGTTGAATTGAAAGATGTTATTGAAGAACTAAAAAGTTTAAACTGTGCTTTATTTACAAAGAATGACGATGATCTCACTATACTAAATAGAAATTGTGCTTCAATTTGTGACGAAATTATCAATATTGATAATTGTACTAATAATAATAATAATATGAAACGTAATAATACTATAGTATTAATAATATTAATAATAATCACAACTATGATAATATTGATAAAATTAAAAATAATAATAATAATAATACTAATAATAATTATATTAATAACAATAATAATAATAATAATATCAATAATAATAATAATGTTAATAATAATAGTGATAATAATAATAATATTAACATTAAAAATTATAAAAATAAAATGGATTCGAGTTATGTCTCATTTAATTTGTTATCGGATGATAGTCCTAGAGTTAATAAAAATAAAAATAAAAGTAAAAATAGAAAACGGAAAACTAAAAATTAAAAACCATCGCGAGACAATATTAAGAGATGTTAATAATAAATCCACGGAATTGTGCAATTTATATGTACCTGATCTACTGAATATGACGTCCAATTTTACAACAATTAATGTTTCTATGTTAGATTTAGAAAATGTGCCGTCCAATTTCACAAATAACGCTCTTTCTGTGTCTAAATTAAGTGTTTCAAAAGCATCTGAGTAACTTAAATGTATATTTTTATCTAAGCTGGCTCCGTCATTCTCAACAGAAGCGTTAGAATTATACATAAAACATAAATTAAATATTGAATCATTTAAGATTGAAAAGTTGCACAATACTAAATTTAATAGCAAATACGCATCTTTTAAATTATTTGTAACAGGAGAGTATTTTCCTGTATTAAATGATGTTAAATTCTGGCTACAAGGAATGGTCGTGTGTGAATTTAAACAATATATAATCAACGAAATTCTTTTCGGAAAAACTAGACAAGTCTGCTGAGATGCAATTATTGAAGTTTGGTATTTGTATTATTTACCAAAATGTTCATGGATTACGGACAAAGACTAATCAAGTTTACTTCAACACATTTAATTGTAAACATCGTTAAATTCAAGATTTTTTGACTCAGAGTTATTTCACTCTTCGTTTCAACTCTTCAGAAATGATCGCCATTCTATTACCGATATTAATACTTTTGGTGGAGGAATTTTAATAGCTGTTCGCTCCAATTTGAATTGCACATTAATTGATTTTCCAGATACTTATAATCTTGAAATTTTGTGTGTACAATTGTGTGTGGGAGGATCATCGTTATTTTTAGTTAATGTTTATATTCCACCGAACAGGTCCGCTGAAATATATAACAATTATTTCAAATGCTTGGAATACATATCATCAATATCGAAAAAAAATGATGAAATTGTTTGTGTAGGAGACTTCAATCTACCTAAAATTAAGTGGATTAGATAGATCTACAGACGATAATACTCTGGTTCCTATTAAAGATTGGGATCGAGAATTCCCGTCTCGGGAATTCTCGAGAATTTTATGAATTTCTATGTACTCGTTTCTCGGAAATTTTAATTTAATGACTTTCGAGAATTCTCATTTCCCGGGAAAAAAAAAAAATCTCGAGAATTTTATTACAAAAGTCTGTATTATTTTGTACACATTTATTACAATAGTAAATTGTAAATTTTTACGTTTTTGAATACAATTGTTTACACAACTGGCAACACTATCTGAATTTGACATACGAGAATTCACCAACTGTGATTTTTAAGTGACACTTGACAGATATGACAACATTGTCAAATCAAAAGAAATGTAAGTCGAAGTAAATCATAATTTAATTAAAACTTAATTTATATCTTTGTTTTTTAGTTATAATTTGAAATAATATTTTAAAATAATCTTTATAGATTTATATTTGGAGAGGAATTGAATATTTTTACGCAATTAATTTTGGTATTGTAGTAAATGTTGGAAGTCTGGGGAATTTGCGAGGTCGGAAAACAAAATATAAAAAAATCATAATTTATGGAAACATAAAAAAACTACGAATTATAATAGTAATATTATTAATTCGTAGTTTTTTTTTATATAATTCGTAATTTTTAAAAAGTTATTTTAAAAAATCCTTTTACACTTATATAATGTTTGCACAGGAATTGAATTATCCTTGCGCAATTAATCTTAGAATCCGCGTCTATTTTAGTGCTTTGGTTAATTTGGGAAGTCGGAATACAGATAATATTCACAAATATTATTGATATATTATCAATAATTTTGTTATTCAAATAAAAGTAAGTTAATCAGTCAAACTTTTATTTCATAAATCATAATTTAGTGAAACATAATTTATATAGCTTTGATTTTTTATTATATTTTTAGCTAATATTAAAAAAAAAAATTAAGGACGTAAAAAATGAGCATCGAGAAAAATAAACAATACCAGAGTGTTTGGGCACAATTCGTGCAAAGCGATGATGATAAAAATATTGCTATATGTAATATTTGTAATAAAAAAATGGCTTGCAAAGGATCCTCAACGACCGGCTTACATCGACATTTGCAAGGAAAACATGGAATGGAAAAGCGTACAATGGCAATCGAAGAAAATTTAAATACAAACGTATGAAATACCCCGATCAAAGTATAACCAAGTATTTAACGCGAAGCAATCGTGAAACTTTTGAGGAGATAGTTTCAAAATTAGCTGCTTTAGATAATATTCCTGTTCAAAAAATTACAAATTGTGAGTTCATACGAAGCAGTTTGAAATTACGAGGTTTTGAGTTACCAAAACATCCAACCGATGTTATGAATTTAATATATAAGTTCTGTGACAAAATTGAAGAGGAAGTCCGTACAAAAATTAAGCTAGCAAAATCAAAAAAACAAAAAATTAGTCAAAGTATCGACGAATGGACCAGCTTTCGTAACAGAAGATATTTAAATATTCACATATATTATGAGGGTGGTGATTCTGATAATCTGGGATTAATCCGAATTCATGGAAGCTGCCCTGCAGATAAAATGATTGAATTAGTAAAATCAAAATTAGATTTGTTCGAAATTGATTTTGAACAGGATATAGTCGCAACAACAAGCGATGGTGCTAGTGTAATGGTTAGATTCGGTTCATTATCCCCAGCAATATTACAGCTGTGCTATAATCATGCTATACACTTAGCAGTGATGAATATATTTTATTTAAAAACAAAACCAATAGAAGAGAATATATGCGTTGATGATAATGAGGATGAGGACCAATCAGAACTAGATCTATTTTCGGAAGAAGAAGAAGAAAATGAATCCAACATAGATATTAATGAATTAATAAACGATTCAAGTAATATATCTTCAACCATTAAACAAATTCGAGTAATTGTTAAAAAATTTAAATATTCTCCTGTTCGAAATTCAGTTCTTCAGAAATATGTGGTAAAAGCTGAAAAAACTGAGTTATAGTTGTTGCTGGATTGTAAAACGCGGTGGAACAGCTTGGTAACAATGATTGAAAGATTTCTTCGACTAATTGAACCAATCAAAAAAGCACTCATTGATCTAAATTTTGAATATTTGTGGCAAAATACTAGCACAACTAATGCAAGAAATATTTTAAAAGCATTAAAGCCAGTTCAAATTTCTGTAGAGGCACTGTCGCGGCATGATGCAAACCTTTTAAGTAGTGAGGGTATTTTGAAATTTCTCTTTAGTTCTCTTGAAGAAAATGATAATTTATTATCGACAAATTTGTTAAATGAAATTCAAATTCAAATTTGTAAGAGACGAAATGTGCCTTTGGTTTCTCTTCTAAAATTTTTAAATAACCCTAAGTGTCTTACTGTTGGCGGCTCATCATCTGCAGATTTTTTTAAAATGAATTCTAAAACTGAATAAGTGAAATCTGCTAAATCTCTTATGAAAAGGTTGTTTGTTTCCGATGATGAAGATATTTCGATTTCAAATGAAAATATTAGTAATTTTGATGCTGATTGCGAAGTGGTAATGGTAGAAAATAATTCTGCAACATTAAAACAAAAATTAGAGATACAAATTAATTCAAGTTTGGCAACAAATCCAAATGTAATTAAAAATGATGTAAGCACTGTTTTAAAGGAAATCAATTTATTCGAAGTAACTGGCCAAATTACACCAAACTTAAATTTAATCAAAAATGCACTGTTGACTATTCGGCCAACATCAACGGAAAACGAGCGTAATTTTTCGACCGCAGGACATATAGTATCTAAAAAAAAGACTCGTCTATCGGATAAGGCAGTCAACGCTCTGTGTTTTTTGAAGTATTATTTCATAAAAAATAAAAAGTGAAGTTCCTATATTTTTTATTTATTTATATATTTGAAATGAATTGTTTTTATTATTTTAGTATTTTATAAATAACTATAATTGTTATATTTTTTTTTTCAATTTACTACATTTTTTTTATATAATAACAATAAACTGAATTTTTTAATATACATATTGAATTTTTTAATATTTTAATTTGAAAAAACCAAAAAAATTTAAATTGGTAATAAATAGTAACAAAATATTCGTTTTTAATATAAATAATTATTTTGAAAAATTCTCGGGAATTCTCGAGATTCTCGAGAAGGTATAAACAAAATCTCGAATTCTCGAGACACAAATAAGGCCGAGAAAAAAATTCTCGACTTCTCGCGTAATAAAATTTCCCGGGAAATCCCAATCTCTAGTTCCTATATGTAGTGCTACAGTAGATGCTAATATTGTTGACCAATTTGCTGATTTGAATCTAGAGCAGTATAGTGATATTTTTAATAATAATGGCCGATTACTTGATTTGGTATTTTCATCGAACATTTATGATCTGGCAGTAACACGGTCAGATAATCCGATAGTATTAGAAGAATGTCATCATCCAGCTCTACAAATATCAGTAAATATTGACAAACCAGCTAGTTTTATATGTAATAATAATTTAAAATTTAATTTCAAAAAAACAAATTTTCATGATTTAAACTTTGATTTACAAAATATAGACTGGTCTGATATAGAAAACTGTAACAATCGTGATAAATCCATATTTAAATTTTATGATATTTTATTTAATTTATTTTTAAACCATGTTCCTATTACTTGTACTTCAGACACCGAACAATCACCACAATGGTACGACAGAGAATTAAAAACGCAATCTGCGAAATAAGAAATGGAAACATTTTTGTGTTTCAAATAACGCAATGGACTTTAATTCATATGTTAATTACCGTGATAAATTTGATTCAGAAGTAAATATAAAGTACATGAATTATCTGTCAGATATACAAAATAAATTAAAGATAAGTCCAGAGAGTTTTTGGCAATTTATAAACCAAAAGAGAAAATGCGTTGGGTATCCGTCTTCTCTCTCTTATAATGGGCATACCATCTACAGATCCTTTTGTGATTAGTAATTTATTTGTTGACTTTTTTAAAAACTCTTTCTGTGATTTAAGTGATGTTTCTCTCCTAGATTGTCCTAAGAAAATTACTGAAAATGTTAAATCATTTTCATATTTAAATAACTTGACTTTTGACATATCAGAGGAATCTATTTTAAAAGAAATTAATAATTTGACAGAAACTTCTATTTCTGGGCGGCTACTACGTACTTCTAGTTTCGGAAAATAATATTCGAATTCGGATTATTCTAACTGCGTAAAGCGAAATTCGTATCAGATCCGCATCCGAAAATGAAATGACATTTTTATTTTCGAAAATTCGATTACTGAGTATTCCTACTTTCGTATCAATTTTCAAAAATTTCATTCGATAACTATTTTGTTATCGAATGTGTTTTTTTTTAGTTTTTCTTCAATTTTGTGTATAAATAAAAAAAAAAATTAAATTTAATATTATTTATTAACAAAAATAACAAATTTATATTATTTAAAATGTATGTATAATTTAATATACATATTATGATTGTTTATTAATTAAGAAATATTCTTATCCACCATTTGTAAGTTTTTTTATATATATTTTGGCGGTAAATAAAATTTAAAATACATTATTTTAATTTTAAAATATTTACTTCTAATAGGTATGGCCTGATTACAAAGTCCATATAAAATCTAATATGCGGATAAATAAACAGTCAGGAACTGGTGGTGGTCTAAATAAATATATAACATTTACGCCGACAGAATGACATGTAAAGAAATAATGAATTTGCAAGATGCATCTTTTGACAGTCTAAATTTTTTTCTAAAACTAAAGATAATATTTAGTTGCATTATTATGTTAATATAAAAAAAAGCTG
Organism: Rhamphomyia laevipes; assembly: GCA_963920725.1. Taxonomy (NCBI): domain Eukaryota; kingdom Metazoa; phylum Arthropoda; class Insecta; order Diptera; family Empididae; genus Rhamphomyia; species Rhamphomyia laevipes. The sequence continues at coordinate 112,816,597 of OY987255.1, forward strand.
TAAACTAGGGGGAGCAGATAACTCGTAGTATGTTGTTTAACAGCGATTTATGTCCAAAAGTTTTTTGTAATTAACATTATCTTTGTAACAAACAGTGCTTTCTTCAAAATTGCTCATCTTTATTATTTAATGATTTAGTTTTATATTTTTATTTCTTTAATAATAAATAATATTATTAAAATAACTATAATAAGTATAAATATGCGTAATCACGAATCCAACCTGTGTACAAAATTTCATTGAAATTGAATAATATTTACCATATGTTCTAGAACATATGAAATATTAATCGGAAATTTTAGCGTGGACCCCCTAGAGCTACTAACGTCTAGATTAGGCTACACATGCGTAATCACGAATCCAACCTATGTACCAAATTTTATTGCAAACTGATAATAATTACTATATGGTGTAGAACATATGAAATATTCTTTGGAAACTAAGTTTCTCATATATTAGTTTTCCATGAACACAATAAAACTACCTGATACAAATTTTTGGAGCAATAAGTAGGTCACAGATTCAACCTGTGTTTGAAATATAACTGTAATTGGGTGCCAATTACTGTATGATGTAGAGTATTGAACTTGTGAAATATAATTGGACATTTTAACATGGACCCACTGGATTACCGACTTTAAACTTTGCATACAGTAAGTACACAAGGAAGCTACTATGTGTGTCAAATTTCATTAAAATCAGATAATAATTACATGCTATAAAACACGTAATTATATAAAATTCGGAAATTAAAACTGTTTTCTAGGAACCCCCTGAAGGTCTCCAAATTTCAGGAGAGCCAACTAGATCACAAAATTAGCCTATATATAAAATATTTTTGAAATCGGTTAACAATTACTATATGCTGTAGAACATATGAAAAAAATAAATTAAAAATTAAATCGGGTATTTAACATTTCCCATGAACGTACTATACCTACCAACTACAAATTTGTGGAGTATCAAATAGATAACTAAATGAAACTGTGTATTCAATATCATTGAAATTGGGTGAAAGCTACTGTAGATATAGAGAGTTGAACTTATGAAAAGTAATTACGGATTTTTACATGGACCCACTGAAGTATCGACTTTAAATTTTACAGACACCAAGTACATACGGAAACTATTATATGTACCAAAATTTATGCTAATTAGATAAAAATTACTATATGCTCTAGATCTAGAGTATACGAAATTTTAATCGGAAATTTTACCATGGACCCCCTGAAGTTACAGATCTGTATCTTGGTAGGCTTGTGGACAATCATGATACCAACCCATGTTTTAAATTTCATCCAAATCTGAGACATGAAATTTTTTTTTACATTTTTCCGTAGAACAAAAACACGTAGGTTCCCACATAAATGTGGAAATCTAACATGGTCCCACTGAAAGGGTCGATCTCATCTTGTACCGGCACCTGCGCGAAGTCTGTTAGAGCCTGTGTGCCAAATTTCATTAAAATCGGACAAGCGGTTCTAGGAGATGTTGCTGCGCACATAAAAAGCGTACGCGTCCCCCGGACACTTTTTTTTTGCATTTTCGGACTCCCCGACCTCGGAAACGCCTAGAAAAATTTTTTGAGCGAACTTTTTTTTTGACCATCCAACCCATCACCTAGTATTTCATACTACTTGTAATATTTCATTACTTTTTATGTGGTAAATCCAACACATTAGATTTGTCTCTAATTGACTTCCTTTGGATGGTATAATTTTCTTTTATTTTGGTTTTCTTCTTCACTATCACTACTACTAAAAAAAAATTTCCACTGAACAATCCATTTTTATTAATGTTAATTTTCTTTGACCAAAAAGATCAATCTTTTTTCAAAAAAATCTATTTTTTTTATCTAGATCAATTTTTAAATTTATTTGACCAAAAAAATCAATCTTTTTTTTATCTAGTATCTTGTGAACAATACAAACACAAAAAAAAATCAATCGTCGCAAATCTCAAATTTTTTGATCTGGTCAAAGAAATTTAACATTAATTTTAAATGAATTAGAAATGTCAACAAATAATTTTTTTTTTGTCAAAATAGAATTTCTGGATGTGGTAGTACTGTTTTTGATTCGAATATCTTACGTAGTACTGAGTGATCCGAAATTAGGATCTGCCTGATCCGAAATTCGAACGATTCGAATTTCTTACGTAGTAGACGGCCAGGTCCTGATGGAGTTCCATTTATTATTCTAAAAAGATGTGGTTTTAATTTATGTAGACCATTATCATTCTTGTTTAATTGTTCTATGTCAAGTAATTGTTTTCCATCGATTTGGAAATCGTCTTTTACCTCTTCATAAAAAAGGTCCTAAAGGATATATTGCTAACTATCGACCAGTTGCTAGACTCTCTTGTATTCCTAAAATGTTTGAAGCTATGGTAACAAATTGTCTGTATTTTCAGGTTAAATCAATCATTTCTAAAGAACAACATGGTTTTGTAAAAAGTAGATCTACTACTACGAACCTGATGGAATTTGTTGCTGCTGGTGTAGAATGTTTTGAGAAACGTCTTAGTGTTGACTGTATATTTACTGACTTTAGTAAGGCATTTGACAAGCTTTCACATGAAATACTTTTAATAAAATTAACAAAAATGGGCTTCAATGAAATTTTTTTACACTGGCTTCAATCATACCTCATATCAAGTAGATCATATAAAGTTATTTTAAATAATATCATATCTGAAAGCTTTAATGTGCATAGTGGTGTTCCCCAAGGTAGCCATCTAGGCCCACTATTGTTCATACTATTTATGAATGATCTACCATCTGTGATCATAAATTCTGAAATTTTAGCTTATGCTGATGATGTGAAAAATTTTAAAGCTATTAAATCAATTACTGACTCTTTGGAATTACAAGCAGATTTAAATAATTTTTATGACTGGTGCAAAAGAAATCGCCTAATTTTAAACATTGAAAAATGCTTTGCGATGACTTTTACACGTAAATTAAAATATGAAACATTTATTTACAACATTGATGAAGCAATTCTTAAAAGAACTAATTCTTTAGTTGATTTGGGTGTATGTCTTGTGTAACACAATTATTGCACAAAGGAAAAATGTATTCCCGTTCAGCGCTGCCGAAACTGGCACTTTCAAAATTTGTTGGCACTCTAGGACTTTTTGGCACTCTTTGGCACTCTTAAAATTGCCACACCAAAATTATGACGAATTCATTAAAAATATTTTCAGAATATTTTTTTTTTTTTATGATGTTGCATTTGAAAAAACTAATGGATATCTGCATTCCAAAATTCGTAAAGTCATTCGCAACTCAGAATTCGGAAATCGCAAACTCCGTTTTATTTTTCATAATTCGTAATGTTATGTTTTTGTTTCCTTGGTAATTAGTCGGAATTTGTTTACCGTAATTTTCAAAACTTCAAATTCAGAATAAGTTAAAAAAGTAAAATTATTGAATAATTTAAATCATTTTTCTAATGAAAATTTAACAAGTTTATTTAATCTAGTTTTTGTTATTTAGTGTTAAAATAGTGTTTGTTATTTAGTGTTAAAATATATAGAAACCAAAAACTAATTGTCGTGATTCAAAATGGATAAAAAAAACAATTCTAGAGTACGATAATTTTATTTAAAATGTTGAAATAGTAAATATTAATTTTTATTTTTATATTTTAGCTTTTACAAAAAACTAAAACCAAATAATTGCAATGAAATTCCAAACAAAGTGCAAAGGTAAATAAATAATAAAATATAAAATTTCTAATTTGTATGTTTTTAATAGCTAAAATCATTATCTTTAATTTTTTTTGTTAGGTTATCAATGTCCAATAATGTAAATAATGATCATATTGAAAATGAAAACAACTGTTTTGAAAACCAACAGGTAACTTTAATATAGTTACGCAAAAATTGTATCATATTAGTTTTAATATAATAATTATTGACGTTAAACTACTATACAAGGTACCATATAACCTTTTTATTAATTTTAGCAAATCTAAAGCATCAACATCAACTGCTATTTGAAATTTTAATGTAAAATGGTTAAGTTCTTATTCGTGGCTTATTATTAGCAAAGAAAATAGAGCATATTGCAAAATATGTCAACAGTCTTTACCAAACAATCTAAATTTAATAGCACGACATGGCGCATCCACTGTTCACCAAGGTAAAACTAATTCTTTAAAATACCAATCCTAAATAACAGATATTGGTGAAATGGCTGCTGAAAATGAATTAGCTATTGACAAATACAAAATAGCTGAAATAAAAATTTTTATGTTTTTAGTAAAAAATAATTTGCCATTTTCTCTAATTGATGAAGTTGTTGATTTAGTAAAATCAATAGACAGTGATTCAAAAATATGTCAAAAAATAAAATGTGGTAGAACGGAAGCTGTACAAATTATTAACACCGTACTTTGTGTAGAAGGTACAAACGAAATTGTAAGGATATTGCAGAAACAATATTTTTCATTGATCATTGATGAAACTACAGATATCGCTTGCAAGAAATGTTTAGTCCTAGTTGCTAGATATTTTGATTTTGTCGAAAATGAAACTAAAGATAAATTTCTTGCACTGCTCGAATTACAAAATTCTGATGCTGAAGCAGTTTTTAATTCAATTGTAAAATTTTTTGAACTTCACGAAATTCAATTTGCGAACTGTACTGGCTTTGGAGCTGATAACGCCAGTGTTATGATGGGGAAGAAGTCTGGTGTGCAAGCACTATTGATGAATAAGAATCCATAAATTTTTACATTTGGATGCACGTGCCATTCATTACATTTATGCTCTGCAGCTGCAAGCAAAAAGTTACTGTTGAATGCGAAAAATTAGCTCGGAACATCTATTTCCATTTTACGCACAGTTGAAAAAGACAAATTGAGTACAAGGAATTTCAAGAAAATTTTAACGTTCCTGTACACAAGATCCTTAAATTATCAGCCACCAGGTGGTTGTCCTTAGAGGGAGTTGTTAATCGTATATTGGAACAATGGCAACCACTTCAGCATTATTTTGTACTTACAAAATTTGAAAATAATTCTGATTTAACAACACATATTTATGAAAATATGAACATAACTAATCACGTATATTTTTATTTCCTTTCGTACATATTGAAAATAACAAATAATTTAAACAAAGAGTTTCAGAGTGAAAAACCAAAAATTTATAAATTGCTTTCCACTATTAAAAGTTTTATTATACTAATTTTACATAATTTCATTAAAAAAGAGTTTATTATCGAAAATAATATAAATGAAATTGATTTTAAAAATGAAATTTATATAGCTGACAAAATGATATATATTGGACCAAAAGCGGAAATAGCTGTAACAAGTAGTGGTTTATCTGATGAAGATATAGTAGCTATAAAAAAAACTTGTAAAAAATATTACATCAAGTTGTGTAACGAAATTTTAAAACGTTTTAATTTTAATGATGAAACATTAAACGAGCTGCAAAAAATTAATCCAGAAAATTTAGGTGTTACTATGGTACCACTTTTTAATTTATTTCCACAAATATGTGAAGGAAAAATAGATGAAATCGAGGAAGAATGGCGAGCTGTTATACATCATAAATACATACCAGTTACTCCACATCTAGAAGATTTTTGGGGGAAAATATTTGAAAAATGGGCTGGATGAACATATGTTCCCATATTTAAAACAGTTTATTGGCGCATGATTGAGTCTTCCTCACAGCAGCGCTGCTGCCGAGCGAATATTTTCAGATTTAAACAATATTAAAACAAAAAATCGAAATAGTTTACTAACTAATACAATTAATTCTTCATTAATTGTTAAACAAATGGTAAAAAATCGTTCGCTTTGTAATTGGGCTCCTTCCAGAAGTATTTTAAATAAATATAAATTAAGTAATAAATAAGATAGTATGCAATATATATACTGTAATAAATACTATGAATGAATTTTTAATTATTTTTGTTATTCGTTACAACTGAATTTATGTAACATTATTTTAGTTTGTTTTATTATTAATAAAATTTATTGATTTCATTAAAAAAATAATAGTTTTATTTTTGTATGGAATTTGTTAAGTTCTCATATATTTTTTTGTAAAAAACTTATTTGCTTGTCAGTTGGATTTGGCACCCATTTTCTAATAACTCTGGCACTGATTTTTTTTTCTTGCGGCAGCGCTGTTCCCGTTCCTTTAATTGTGAAATAGTAGTGTACTCTTCTCATAGTAGTAGTGCGAGAAAGAGAGAGGCTAGCTTGTGTGGTGGAATGGACTGACCTAAATAAGTCTTATCTTGAACACCGTCGGGAGCACACGCTAGTTATCTATTGAGTAGAAAATAATTTAAATAGTAAAATAGTATTACATTTTCAGATGTGGGGTAAATCCGCGTAAAAAGAAATAAGATATTATTAAGGAAATAAGATATTATTTAAGTGCGGTACCAAAAATAATAAATTTATTAGACATTAGAGTATTGAATTAAACAAAGAAAAAAAAACATTAGCATTATTAACATTTTATTTTTATAAGTGATTAAATAGTTATTATTTTGTGTGTTGTATGTAAAATTAAAGAAGACAATAGAAATGATCATGTTTATACCTGTTGAGTTGTAGGTATAAAAGTTTATAGTAAATTTAAGATTTTTAGCATTAAAGATTGTTTTTTTATTTTCTTTGTTTGGACTTGTGCATAAATGTGAATGTGTGAAATTTAATTTAAGTATGGTTTTTATGGGTGAATCATTTTAATAGCGCATATTTTGTTCTTTGTTCCTTTGTTTTGAAATTAGAAATTGCATAAGTAGAATAGTTCGTGTTAATTTTGACTGAATGCGTAAATATACGTGTGTTAAAAAAATATATGAAAAAAGTGTAAAATTTGATACTACGCAAAAAAAATATTGAATTTATTAAGGATTGTGAAATTTGAATAATAACCTAATAGTACTAAGAATTATTTTATATTTATACTTTAATTTCTATATATATAGATACTTTATATTTTTTTTTTATGTTAAGTGATTAAAAATAAATTTAGTGAACTTTATTATAGACTGCATTTTATTATACTTTTGAAATAATTTAATTTTTGACAAACTTTTATATTATTTTTTTTGTGTGCTTTGTAAATGAATTAAATGGTTTTGTAGTTTTATGTGTATATAATTATACAATTTTAAGTAGTGAATATTATAATCAGATAGAATTTGAGACAAAGAGATAAAATACTGGCTATTTTGTAAGTTATTTTATAGTTTGATGATTATTATATTTATTATAAATTTTTGTTGTGAAATATATATATAAAAAAATAAATAAAAAAATAAATAAATAATGAATACCAGGAAGAGACAAGGTAGGCTTGCGACGCAAAATAATGTGGAATCTAATGTCGGGATACCAACTCAAAACAATTTTTTAAATAATAATCAAGTAAATTTAGAAAATTTACAAGCAGAAATAACTAGGCTTAGGCAAGAAAATGAGTCATTACGTCAGCAGAATGCAACTACAGTTTTTACTCCGTTATTGACTTCGACAGAAGTGCGGAAAAAATTTCAAGCTTCTACAATAACTAGTAGTGAAAAGCGTACTTATTCTGAGAACAATTTTCCCAGCAATAAATTTCAACGAGCAGCATATTCATCTACCACATCATATCGACGACCATTAATGCCTTATAACAATAGTAATTTTTATAGAAATAACTACAATAATAAAAATTCAACATCTAATAAAGCAAAATTTGATAACATAAAACAAAATACTACAAAACCAAAGGTATGTTATAGGTGCGGTAAAACTGGACATTTTTCGTTTGATTGCTATAACAAAAACCTAGGGAAAATAGATAAAAATAAAAATGTTCGATCTATTCAAGAAATTTCTGATAAGGAGAATGAATGTTATCAAAACGTGTTGGTTGGCGATAAAGAATTAGAATCATTCATCGATCTTGGTAGTGATTGTTCAACTATAAAATTATATGTTGCTAAGAAGTTTGGTTGGTCTTTTGATTCATGTGAATCTGTTCTAAAAGGTTTTGGTGGTGGAACATATAAATCCTTAGGAACTATGAATAAATGTGTCCAAGTTAATGATGTAACGCTACCAATAAAATTAACAGTTGTAGATGATGCTTATCAGGATGTACCAATTTTAGTTGGACGAAATTTTTTAGACCACCCAGAGGTGATGGTTATTAAAAAATATGGCACGTTGAGTGTTACTAGAGATACTTCGAATCCATCTTATGTGTCTGATAAAGTTCAACTAAAAATATCTAGACAAATGAGAATAAAAAAAAGAGATTGTCTTAGAAGATATAACTTTTGGAAGTCATGGTAGTATGGTAGATAAAAATGCATTGACTGCAATATTAAATAGATATAGAGATGCAATTTCGCTTGATATATCTGAATTAGGAAAAGTTAAAAATACTGTTATAGAAATTATTTTGAAATCAGAGGAGATAATACGTTATAAACCATACAGGATTCCGTACGGACAAATGTAAATACTTGATGGTATAATAACAGAATTATTGGATAATGATATAATCGAAGAATCAATATCAGAATATGCTAGCCCTATAATCTTATTTAAGAAAAAAGAAGGTGATTTTAGAATGTGTGTGTATTACAGATTTTTAAACAATATAACAAAAAAAGAACATTTTCCTACACCTAATATAGAAGAACAATTAAATTCATTTTCTGGCTCATGTATTTTTAATTCAATTGATTTGATGAGTGGATATTACCAAGTAAATGTTGATGAAAAATCACCTCATCTTACTGCTTTTGTAACTCCAACAGGACATTATCAGTTCAAATGTATGCCGTTTGGATTGACTAACTCAGCAGCTGTATTTATGTGTATGATGTCAAAAGTATCCAATCGAATGAGACCACGTAAGTGTACTGTATATGTAGATGATGTTATGATTCATGCTACAACGGTAAAGGATAGTATGGATAATATTGAGGAATTTTTAAAAAATTTAATAGATATGGGTTTAACAATAAATTTAATGAAATGCGTATTTTTTGCTAGTAATATTGTTTATTTGGGACATGAAATTGATGCTAGTGGTATTAAACCAGGTTATAAAAAAATGCATGCTGTTAAAGATTTTGCTATACCAACAAACGTTAGTGAAGTTCGTCGTTTTTTGGGTTTAACTGGATATTTCAGAAAATTTATTATGAATTATTCTATTATTGCTAAACCTTTAAATAATTTATTAACTAAAGATTGTGTTTTTGAATGGGGTGAGACACAATAGAAAGCATTCCAAGTTTTAAAGGATAAATTATGTGATGAACCTGTATTGGTACTATATGATCCAAAGGTAGAACATGAATTAAATACTGATGCATGTAGTATTGGATTGGCAGGAATGTTAATTCAAATTGGAACAAATAACAGTAAAGGAGTTGTAGCATATTACAGTCGTTCTAAAACTGCATTAGAGACACAATATCATAGTTATGAGCTCGAAGCATTAGCTGTTGTAGATAGTTTAGAAAGGTTTAAATATTATTTATTAAATAAAAGATTCAAAATTATCACAGATTGCGATTTCTTGAAATTTACGCATAGCAAGAAAACTCTTATAAGTCGTATTGGAAGATGATGGTTAAAAATTCAAGAGTATGATTTTGAAATGGTGTATATAGACCAGCAAAATTAATGACACATATAGATGCTTTAAGTAGAAGTCCGGTTGAGAAAGCAGTTGAAAGTGCAGTTGTTGGACATAAACAGATGGCGCTAGGTATGGAAGAGCTTGATTGGATTTCCACTTTACATCGGAAGGATCCTATGATTGATAAAGTGGCGAATGTTTTACAAAATAATATGTCAACATTAGATGATAAAAACATTAAAAGGGAGTATGAAATGAGAGGTAATAAGGTTTACAAAAAGACTAAAGATGGTCTTAAATTCGTTGTTCCTAACGGATAGAGGTGGAAGGTTATATAATCTCATCATGATGACATTGGACATTTCGCTATAGAAAACACAGTTGAACTTATTAGGAAAAACTATTGGTTTCCTAAAATACACACAATTGTTAGGAAGTATATTGATAGGGAATGTATATTTAATAAACGTGGAAATGATGAAACTAGATATCATTTACATCCTATTGAGAAGGTAGCTGTTCCTTTCCATACGATCCATATAGATCATGTGGGACCTTTTATCAAAAGCCGAAAGCAAAACTGTCATTTAATTGGAATTATTGATGCTTTCACTAAGTATGTAGTATTGCGAGCGGTAAGAACTACAAATACTGCAGGTGCTATAAAAACACTTGATGATATATCTCAATATTTTGGTATGCCAGTTCGTATAATCAGCGACCGTGGAAGTGCATTTACAGCTAAGCAATTTTCGTCATATTGTAAGGAAAATAATATTATGCATAGTTTAACAGATGTTAGAACTCCACGATCTAATGGGCAAATTGAACGTGTTTTTCGATCACTTAACAAGGATATAGCTAGTGATACTGTTGATGAATCTGGGAAAAATTGGGACGAGAATTTATCTGCATTACAATGGGGTTTAAATAATATAAAACATAATATTACTGGTCAAACTGCACAAAAACTTATTTTCATATGAGCCTGCGAATATGTTACATAATAAATTAAGTTTAGCATTACATGAATATGAAGAAAGTAATGACAATTTGGAAAAATTAAGAAAACTAGTAGAACAACGTATAAAAGAAAAACAAACGAAAACGGCACAGAAATTCAACATGCAACGTAGGGCACCTAAGAAATATTATGAAGGTGATTTGGTGTTATTAAAAGCTGAACACCCTGCTAGTGGGCAATCTCGCAAATTATTACCAAGGTTTAAAGGGACATATGTAGTTAAAAAGGTATTAGGTAACGACAGGTATGAAATCACGGATACATCAACGACACAGGTTACACAGAAACCATTTTGTTCGGTTTATGCAGCTAATAAAATGAAACCGTGGTGTAAATTTGAAGATATATCGTTTGCTGAATTAAGTTCAGATGAAGATGATGATTTAACTGAAAATAACTGATTTTCAAATAATGATTTATTTATAATGGAATTTATTTATGTTATTTAATATTTTTTTTTTTATTTATGCTTTAATAGAATATGCAATTAATAAATTGAAAGGATCTATTTTATTTTGAGCTAAAAAGTTTTATTGGAAATCCTGTACAGGCTTAGATGGTCACAAGTTGACTAGCAGTTAGAAAAATAATTGAGTAATGGTAATTGAAAATTGGTCATGGCCAGGTAAGATGTATGAATGGTTAACTTTGGTAGCATGTTAATCCTTTTATTTTGAAGTGAATTTTGGTAGTGATTTTGAGTGTTAGCTCGCTATCGCCCATTATTTCATCGTCAAGTTTAAAGGTTTAAAAAAAAAAAAAAAAACTTCTAATAAGTTAATAAAAGAAAAAAATTATAAAAAGAGAAATTAATCCTTGAAAATTTGAAGGATAAGAATTCCTTCATGATATAGAAGCATTGGTTGATAATGCTTGGTCAATTGTAGGACCCGTTTACCTGAAGTATGGATCTGGTACGGTTTCTGAGTGTTGGCTCGTTGTACCCCAGATTATATTATCAGAGTTAAATGAATAATAGTTTAAATGTAAGAAGCTTAAATTGAAAGCATGATATTATTGTTTATTATTTGTATAATATAAACTAATCATTATATTTTGATATGATTTAATTGTAGTTAGTTGTCATTAATTGATTAATATTTTATTAACTTTATTAACGCATGCTATATTTATATTTAAAATTTATGTGCACATATAAAATTTAAAGTAGTTGATTGAAGTCAAATTAGATATAATATAAAATAAAATTTATATTTGAAAGTAAAGAATAATTATTGTTAATGTAATTATTCTGCATGGTATGAATTGTAGTTTATAATCATCGGGACGATGATTTTTATTAAATGGCCGAATGTAACACAATTATTGCACAAAGGAAAAATGTATTCCCGTTCCTTTAATTGTGAAATAGTAGTGTACTCTTCTCATAGTAGTAGTGCGAGAAAGAGAGAGGCTAGCTTGTGTGGTGGAATGGACTGACCTAAATAAGTCTTATCATGAACACCGTCGGGAGCACACGCTAGTTATCTATTGAGTAGAAAATAATTTAAATAGTAAAATAGTATTACACTTGATACAAAACTCTCTTTTGTAGAACATATCAACATTATAATTAAAAAAGCGAATTCTATGTTAGGTTTTGTGAAACGCCAATCTCGTGAATTGAATAATCCATATGTTGTAAAGCTTCTTTTCATAACCTTTGTCCGTCCTATTTTAGAGTATGCATGTAAAGTATGGTGCCCGTATTATGACGTTCACAAAAGTCGTCTGGAAGGTGTACAGAAAAGATTCCTTCGTTTTGCTCTTAGAGATCTAAATTGGAGAGATCGTTTCAATTTACCACCTTACACTCAAAGATTACGCCTTATTGATTTGTCATCATTAGAGAACAGACGTGACTATTTGACATTTAGCTTTATGCATAAACTGTTAATTGGCGAGATTGATTCATGTACTTTACTGTCTAAGGTTAAATTTAGAGTTCCATCACGTGTAGTCCGGGTTTTTCAACCTTTAATAATAAAGAATCATTTGTCTTATTATGGTGCTTTTTGTTCTTTGTCTCGTAAATTAATTTCAGCGCCAATAGGAGTGAGAACATTTAATCCTATTATTGCTTGAAAATTTTTATTTGATAGGTCTAATACTTTCCATGACATTTCGTTAAATTCTTTTGGTGCATGGAGATTTCGTTAAATTCTTTTGGTACTTTTGTAATGATTTCCTCGGTAATCAATTTTGTACCAGTAAGAGTTCTTATCTCTATTGGTTTTGTAAGTTTTTATAATAGTTTTTTGGAAATATGTTATGATTTATTACAGATGTAGCTGCCCCGGTATCGATGAGACAGTTTCATTTCTTATTTTCAATAGTCAAAGTAGCTATAGGTAAATGCTGGCTCTGAGGCGATAATGAAAAATTGACAAAAGAAGTTATGTTATTATGTTCTATTTCCATTGGTTCTGGAGCATAATTACTATTAAACTTGTTGTTTGGATATCGATTAGAAAGCATACCAGAATTGTATCTATTATTATTCCTAAAATTTCCTGAATTTGGAGTGGAGTTTTGATTTTGATAATAATTGTTATTATTTTTATTAAAATTATTCTGATTTCTAGGAAAATTTATTTTAAAATAATTATTTTGAAAATTTTTGTTTTGATTATTATATGATTTTATTTTATTTTCAGGGAAAGTTGGATTTTGGTTTTTAGAATCATGAGAGAAAATTCCAGTTTCTACTAATGCTTGATAAGCTTCTTCTATTGATTTTATATTTTTTGTTCGAAGAAATATTGAGTCTACTCTGTTTAATTTGGTTAAAAAAAAATCTAAAATGGATAGTTCGTTATTTTTAGGGTTAAATTCAGTAGGCTGTTCTTCATCCAGTTCAAATTTTAAATTAAATTTATCTAATATTTTAATTAAAGATTGATACAAATGACTTACGTTTTTAGAGTTGAGTTGGTCTGCTTCTTCTTTCAGGTGAATATAACTTGTGGTGATTCCGAAAGATAATTTGAGTTGTTTTTTTAATTTTAACCCAGTTGATGTCTTGAATTCTGCGGATCGAAGCTTCTGCAGAACCTTGGATTTTTGATAATAATATTCTATACAAATATTTTTTGCCGGTTTCTTCACTGACCATTGAAATTAACATTTCTACGTCGTTGATGAATGATTTTAGAGAGTAAGCATCGCTACCATCAAATATTGGTGTTGCTCGAGCTTCTTTAATTAAATCTTGATACGATATGGTATTTGCCATTTTGTTCGATAAATAAATTTCTTAATATTATACAAATTTATTATAAATTGTAAATTTATAAAAAGAATTATTTGTTTAGTTTTATTTAATTCGGATAAGTTTTATATATTTTGTATTTTATATTTTATTATTTTGTTCTTTGATACCGATTGTCACTCTTTAAAAGAAAGTATTTGTGGTAAAAACTTTTTATAACTTTAACTGTTTATTTATTATTAATTATTATTTATTAATAATATAATTTTATATAGTTTCTTTTTGAACAGTTATGGCAGCCTCACCATAACAGTTGAAATACAGTGGTTTGTTACTGATAACAAACCACTGTTTGATAATGTTATTTTTATTTTATTACCACAAACCCGGTATCTTACCGACTGCGCCAATTATATTTTTGGAGTAAAATAAAATATATTATTTAAAATAATTAAAACACCGATTTTTCTAAACATTAACTTTTTATTTCACTTATAATAATTATATGAATTTTTATTACACAAATTAATCTTATACAAGATATTTATATTATAATATTTATTTATTTGAATTATTAATTTTAAGTCGAACTGGATGATTTGAAAACTAGAGTAAGACTGACTTATAAAATTTATTTTACTAATTATGAAACTTACTTATCACGTTGCTTAGGAATTTCAATGCTGAACAAATAAGTTCGTTTGTACCTATTTGTTTGCTTGCATTTTTATTTTCTCACATAATTTTAATTCCTTAGAATTTAACAAAAAAAAAAAAACAAATAGAATTTAGCAAAAATATTCATATTACAGCTTATTAAAATTTATTAAATTAAAGTAATATGTTATTAACAAAATTATATTATAATTTTGTGTGGGAATAAAGTAAATGCGATTTTATGTAATATGATTAATATTTATTTATACAGCTAATTGTGGGATATATTAGTTGTATAGGTATCAGCCATCAGTCATCAGTTTATAGCACCATTAATTATTTTTTTTTTCTTTGTTCATTCCCTTGGGGAACATAGGTCTTCAACATTACCTCTCCATCGCACTCTATTTTGTGCCATGCAATTTATCTCTCCCCATGTTTTGCCTATTCTTACAATTTCTTTCATCACAGTTCTCCTCCATGTCCCTTTTGGTCTGCCTATTCTTCTCCTTCCTTGTGGACTCCACTCAAAGACCTGCCTGGTTCTGGATGTTTCTGGTCTTCTTAGTATGTGTGCAATCCACCTCCATTTCTTTTTACGAATTTGTGTTTCGATTGGTTCTTGTTTTGTCAAATTCCATAAATCTTAATTTCTTATACGTTGTGCGTAGAATATTCCACATATAATTCTCAGGCATTTGTTTATGAATACCTGGAGCTTCTATGTGTTAGATTATGTGACTAGCCAGGTTTCACTTCCGTACATTAGTACAGATTTCACACATGATTCAAATATTCTAATCTTCGTTCCACGCGATATATGTGATGACTTCCACACTGGCAATAGTCTACTGTATGCAATTCTTGCTTTATTTAGTTTGTCTTCTATGTCCTCATTTGCACCTCCGTTAATTGAAATAATGCTCCCTAGATAATTTAATTTTTCTACTACTTCTATTGGCGTACCGCGGATCACTATCTGTCTCTGGGAGTTCGTATTTATTTTCATTATCTTTGTTTTTCTTATATTTATGATTCATAATTTACTCAAAATTTCTCTGGCGGTATAACCTAATTCGTCTATGAGGTTCTGCGTATCACTGGCCGTGTGTGTGACGATAGCGCTGCGTAGTCCAAGTCTTATAATTAGTTTGTAAGTCCCCATGAGATACCTATTTGTTTTCTGGATACCTTCTTTAGAACTTCATCTAGTACTGCGATGAACAGGAGAGGTGATAATGGACAACCTTGGCTTACTCCTTCATTTGTTTTTATTGGATCACTTAATGTTACATTGTGTGCTACCACTGCCTCTGCATTACTGTAGATTGCTTTGATGATTTGTATTATCTTTCTCGGGATTCTAGCCTTTCTAAGTGCGGACCATATTGCTTCTCTTTTTATCGTGTCAAATGCCCGTTCGTAATCTACGAATGTTATGTACAGCGGGCTGTTCCATTTCACTGATTCTTCCACGATGAGTCTTAGTGTATTAGACTGATCCACGCACCCATGATTTCTCCTGAATCCAGCTTGTTCATCCCTCAGATTACCTTCTATGTTATCGGCTATTCTAGAGTAAACTATTGGCGCTATTATTTTGTTTACTGAATTCATCAATGTGATGCACCTCCAATTGCAGCATTCTGTCAGATCACCTTTCTTTGGTAGTTTTACTATTATTCCTTTCTTCCATTTCTGCGAAATTTCTTCTTCTCTCCAGATGTTTTCTATTATTGGTTTAAGTAGATACGCTGCTTGATTTTCTTCTACTTTCCATAGTTCTGCAGGTATACCATATATGCCTTCAGCTTTGTTATTCTTTAGCTTTCTTATGGCTGCAATTATTTCCCTGGTATTTCGAGGCGTTACATTGACAATTCTATTTTCTTGTATTTCTTCGTTTTCTTCTTCGTCTTGGAAGTCTGAATCTTCTGAATTGTTTGTTTCGCTAAAGTGTTCTCTCCATCTATTTAATTGTTCCTACGTTGACGTAAGTAGCGTTCCATTTTTGTCCTTGATTGGTTTCTATCTTTGGATGTTCTTTCCTGATAGAATTCTGATTTTTTGGTATAGTTGTCGACTATTGTTCTGAGCGGCGGCTTGTTGAGCTTTTCTCGCAATGTTGATGTAGTAAGCTCTTTTATCTCTTCTTGCCAATCTCTTTATTTTTCTGCAGAATTCCTTGTGTTTATTTCTTAATTCTTCATTATTTTCATCTAATGATATGTGTTAGTTCTTATTTCTTTTCTTTCCTCTATGACTGACCATGTTTCATCTGAGATCCAATCCTTTCTGTTATTCTGTTTGTAGCCTAATACTGTTTCCCCTACTTGCCAGTAGATGTCTTGTATTCCTTCTTGTGTTGTGGCATTATTTGCGGTATTAATTTCTTGTATTTTTTGTACAAATTGTTGTTTTGTATCTTCATTTTTAAGCTTCATAGTATTGAGACATTTGCTTCTGCTGCCACCAGTGTTTCTGCACGCTGCAAGTTTCATCTTAATATCTGCTGTTATTAACATATGGTCACTACCATTAATTAATTAAAATCCTTATATTTCTTTTATTACATCAAATTGGATTCAAATTATGTTTTTAATTAACCGTTTTATTTAGGTCAATAATTTACAATTAAAAAATGTACGCCATCTCAAGTCTGCTATTATAACTTCTACTTAATTTACGTCTTTTATTTTTATTATAGAAGAAAAAACTAATAATATTATCATTTTATATATTAAAATCTCTTTTGTGCGCTGTACAGTAGTTAGTTTTTGGTACCAAATTTAGTTCTTCCACTCATTTTTTAGTGTCATCACACTTGTATTTTGCATTTCGAATTTTTCAAAGCCATACATAATATTTAGAATAATATTAATACTTAAATTATGTAAAAGTACTAAATGTAAAATGCAATTCCATTTCACATTACATAAATGTATAAAAAACCTAATGTTAAATTGTCAGGTCAATTAAAATCCAATGTATTTATATGTACATATACTGGAAATTCTAAAATCAAAAGGAAAACATTTAAAAAGTTTTATTTCCACTTTTCATATTTTGTTATTTTGTTTTCGTATTTAAGAATTTATTTATAGATTTAAAAAGAATGTTATACAAATTTGACTTTTTTTTGTTGAATTTTTCTTAGTAACAAATGTCAATTATTTAAATTTAACTTTTTTTCTTATGGATAATTATTTAAAAAAAAAATCGTTAATGTTCAATTATTTAATAAATTGAAAAATGATAAAAAATGATTTTTAAAATAACGCACTAAGAATTGATGTGGCGATATTTCTTACACAATAATATAAATAAATATTGGTAAACATTAAAGTTGAAAGATGTACATATAAATTAAGTAAAATTAAAAAATCAAATATTTAATAGATTTTTTAATATAATTATTTACTTCATTTAATATTTTGAGTAAATTATGAATCAAGATATAAAATATTAATTTATATAAGTTTACATATAGTAAATTTGATATATAAATAAATTTGTTTATGAAGCCCAGAAAAAAGTATTCTCTTTCTTCAGTTCGCTCTCGCTCCTAAACTATCAAAATCAAATCGTCGACCGAATTCTGAAAAGCCCCGTATGGTATTTCCATTTTTTTTGAATTTTTAATTAGACAGTATTATAGGTACTTGAATTTTTGTAATTAAAACTGATAAGTCTTTACTAGTTGTAAAAATTTAAAAAAAAAACTGAGAATGCACTTTGTTTTAGATAATATTAATTAATACAAGCAATTTTACTCGAAACTGAGTTTATGTCGTATGGATCTTTTCAGAATTCACCCGACGAATTTTCTTGTCGAAATAAATTTATAACAGGGTCGGCTCTTTTTTACTTATTCTATTAATCTTTATAAAGACAAAAATCAATAACTATAAATAAACTTTTAAAATTTTATTTTTATATTTCCTAGTATTCGTACTTCATAAACATGATTATAGCGGCAGACAAAAAGGACACCTGAAGTCTGGATATAATTATTTTATATTTTTATCTAGCTCAAGCCGGACTGGCTTCAATTTTTTAGCTTTATTATACATCCATATATATTATATCATTGAAATAAATTTTATTTGTTTATATAATACAAACCAAAAGTATCCTAAGGGTCGTTTCATGTTTAGGGAAAAATAAATGAAAACTAAAATTTTTATGTATTCATAGTAAATCAATTCATTAATAATTATTTAATTTTATAATATTTTTAGAAAACTGATTACATAAAGGACACTTTTACTGCGGTACAGATGCATTTCGATCAGCTGCATTCGAAATGTTCAAAGGGATGAGTATTTCGTAGCATTCTTCACATGATGCACACATGGAAAAAAGCCGATGCAAACAGGCAAACTTTTATAAATTACGCAAATAGGTCCACTTTGCGATAAAGAGATGGTACTAGGGGAGTTTCTACTGCATGGTTCTTCTGAATCTTCGTTTGAAAATGAATCGTCTGATACAGATCTTACTTACTTCAGGTAACCAGTTTTTAATAATTCTGTTATCGTTAAACACAATTCGGTTTAAAAATTCATCCACATTAATTTTTCTTTTCTGTAAATCTTCTGAAGCTTCATTAATTTTATGATAACATCCACTAGAACCACCACTTTCATACAGAAGACAAAATGCTTTACTTTTTAAGAATTCTTCTTCCCTAAGTTTTTTTCCTGATAAAAAATTAAATAGTTTTTAAGACAAATATATGAGCCAAAACTAAACGTACCTTTTTAAGCCATTGTCTCTCGAAATATTTAAGAAAATCTTCAAAAGCTGACCGTTCTGCTGAGTATTAACTTCCAACTTTACACGATCATATGCTTCCCTGATATTTTTATCTGGTAGCAAGGGAAGGCAAAGCCAAATAAAATTGAATACTAAAAAATAATTCTCATGAACTTGCTGTAAATATTCAATATGAATGATTAAAAACTGATTATAACACCCCACAGGAACGATACTAAAAGTGGCATCCGTATAATATTTACGACCCTCAGGTATTATGTGGTCTGTGATTCCATCGACACACAAAAAACATATTTTTTATTATCATTACTTATTCCATCAACAACACATCTATTAAATTCTCGTGGGTTATCATGCTTTAAAACACCTACACTTAACAAAACTTCTTCTTTGTTAAACGCTTCAATGATAGCTTGTCCCGTTGTTGGTAACGTTGGAAAAAGTTTTTGACAAAAAACGTACAAAGTTCTTCGCACTTTTTCAAAGCTTAAAGATTTAGTTGTGCTTTGATTTCTGAAATATATATATATTATGAAAAAAACTAAATAAATTTACAGAGTATTATTTTCACTTACTCTTCACAATTCTTGTAGAATATTGAACGAACACTTGTATCAGCAAAAGAACTCATTTTACGAGTAGTATGAAATACTATGAAGTCTGGCGATGGATTGGATGGTCGAAAAAAAAAAAGTTCGCACAAATTTTTTTTCCAGGCGTTTCCGAAGTCGGGGAGTCCGAAAATGCAAAAAAAAAACTGCAACAAAAAAAGGGGACGCGTACGCTTTTTATCTGCGCAGCAACATCTCCTAGAACCGCTCGTCCGATTTTAATGAAATTTGGCACACACTTCACCCCTGTGCCTTTACAAGATGAGATCGATCCTTTCAGTGGGACCATGTTAGATTTCGCCATTTATGTGGGAACCTATGTGTTTTTGTTCTACGGAAAAATGTAAAAAAAAAAATTCATATCTTAGATTTGGATGAAATTTAAAATATAGGTTGGTATCATGATTGTCCACAAGCTTACCTAGATACAGGTCTGTAACTTCAGGGGGTCCACGGTAAAATTTCCGATTAAAATTTCGTATGCTCTAGAGCATACAGTAATTATTATCTAATTAGCATAAATTTTGGTACATTGATAGTTTCCGTATGTACTTGGCGCCTCTAAAATTTAAAGTCGATACTTCAGTGGGTCTATGTATACATTGATAGTTTCCGTATGTACTTGGCGCCTCTAAAATTTAAAGTCGATACTTCAGTGGGTCTATGTAAAAATCCATAATTACTTTTCATAAGTTCAACTCTCTATATCTACAGTAACTTTTACCCAATTTCAATGATATTGCATACACATTTTCATTTAGTTATTTAGTTGATATTCCATAAATTTTTAGTTGGTAGGTTTAGTACGTTCATGGGAAACTAATATATGAGCAACTTAGTTTCCGAAGAATATTTGATTTATGTTCTATAGCATGTAATTATTATCGGATTTCAATGAAATTAGGTACACAGGTTGGATTCGTGATTACGCATGTGTAGACTAAGGTAGAAGTTAGTAGCATGTGGGTGTCCATGCTAAAATTTCATATGTTCTAGATCATATGGTATCATATGGTAAATATTATCCAAGTTCAATGAAATTTTGTACACAGGTTGGATTCATGATTACGCATATTTATACTTATTATAGTTATTTTAATGATATTATTTATTTTTAAAGGAATAAGAATATAAAATTATTAATTTTTAAATCAATAAATAATAAAGATGAGCAATTTTGAACAAATCACTGTTTGCTACAAAGGTAATGTTAATTACAAAAACCTTTTGGACATAAATCACGGTTAACATACTACGAGTTATCTGCTCTCCCTAGATAGTATCTGTTTTTATTTTTGCCAATGCGATCAATTTATTATAAAATTCTTCTTGATTTTCATGAAAATGAACTGCGTTTAATTTAATTTTTGTACAAATATCATCATCAATTTGTACTTTAACTTTGCAATTATCAACGTAACACAAATAATATATTTTTGATTTATATTGGCTTTGCTTTTTGTAGATTTGTTTTTCATTCTTGGTGTACAATAGTTGGCTATTCACACGAATTCCCGTAACAAATTCGTATTCTATTATTATAAAAAACTTATCATTAATAGCAAACTATATACTTTTACTTTAGAGTTCAAAAATTAAATAAACAAAAAATGTGTACTTTTCTTTAACGTTACCAAAACAATACTGTTTATGGATATTTATTAACTCTTTTGCAATTCCCAAATTTAGCATAGACCAAACAAAAATATGAGAAAAAAAATTTCTTATAAATTTGCGTTATACTTGTTTAAATTTTATTTCTTCTTCGTCTTGGAAGTCTGAATCTTCTGAATTGTTTGTTTCGCTAAAGTGTTCTCTACATCTATTTAATTGTTCCTACGTTGACGTAAGTAGGATTCCATTTTTGTCCTTGATTGGTTTCTATCTTTGGATGTTCTTTCCTGATAGAATTCTGATTTTTTTGTATAGTTGTCGACTATTGTTCTGAGCGGCGGCTTGTTGTGCTTCTCTCACAATGTGACTGACCATGTTTCATCTGAGATCCAATCCTTTCTGTTATTCTGTTTGTAGCCTAATACTGTTTCCCCTACTTGCCGGTAGATGTCTTGTATTCCTTCTTGTGTTGTGGCATTATTTGTGGTATTAATTTCTTGTATTTTTTGTACAAATTGTTGTTTTGTATCTTCATTTTTAAGCTTCATAGTATTGAGACATTTGCTTCTGCTGCCACCAGTGTTTCTGCACGCTGCAAGTTTCATCTTGCTGTTATTAATATATGGTCACTACCATTAATTAATTAAAATCCTTATATTTCTTTTATTACATCAAATTGGATTCAAATTATGTTTTTAATTAACCGTTTTATTTAGGTCAATAATTTACAATTAAAAAATGTACGCCATCTCAAGTCTGCTATTATAACTTCTACTTAATTTACGTTTTTTATTTTTATTATAGAAGAAAAAACTAATAATATTATCATTTTATATATTAAAATCTCTTTTGTGCGCTGTACAGTAGTTAGTTTTTGGTACCAAATTTAGTTCTTCCACTCATTTTTTAGTTTCATCACACTTGTATTTTGCATTTCGAATTTTTTAAAGCCATACATAATATTTAGAATAATATTAATACTTAAATTATGTAAAAGTACTAAATGTAAAATGCAATTCCATTTCACATTACATATATGTATAAAACACCTCATGTTAAATTGTCAGGTCAATTAAAATCCAATGTATTTATATGTACATATACTGGAAATTCTAAACTCAAAAGGAAAACGTTTAAAAAGTGTTATTTCCACTTTTCATATTTTGTTATTTTGTTTTCGTATTTAAGAATTTATTTATAGATTAAAAAAATATTATAAGCGATATTTCTAGATTTAACACGCCTTCAAGAAGGTCATGCATTAAATCTGCGGCATAGTTTGTGGTAACATCAAAACTAGGTATTTAGTTGAATATGCATTCTGAAGTTATTCCCGTTTGGGTAACATTGTTCAATTCTACGTCATATAAATAATTAGATGTATTTCTCAATAAAAATATGTCTTCTTTTACAGCGTGTTTGGTATCATTACGATGCATTTTGCAGAATCTGCAAAAATAATTTGCTACAAAAGATTCAGTGAACCCAAACATGGAATTTAACCCTTTGTTGTACCCTATACAAGTTCCAAGTACAAAAAATATGGTCTTATTAAATATTGTTATGCCATTAGTTTCTAAATCAATAAGTTCATTTATAACTTTTTGAAAAATTCTATTACCAAATGATTTTCTGTCGATACTGTTAAATAACATTGTTAAAAATATTGTATTAAGCTTCGAATTAAATTCAGGTGGTATACGCGGAACTGAAACGTAAACAGCACCTATACTTCCCAAACAACTCTTCGAACCGAGAACATTATTAGTGTTAAATGCATCATAATATATAATAATGGGAAGAACAGTTACCGAAGGGTTAAAACCTGAAATTTTAGTTTTCCAAAGTCTCGACTGAATTATGTTAGAAATTGTTGTATCATTTTCTTTAAGGCTATTGACATAGTCAATATTTTTTCGAAAAACGTCAGGGCTATCGAAAAATGTTTTTAGTGCAATTTTAATTAATATGAACGTAGCGGTCACATCAATTGTTTTTAATAATTGTACATTATTTTGCTTTGTCATGTCAATTCGTTCTCCTACAATAACAGATTGATACTCATTCAGTTGATTATTGCTTCGTAAAACATTTTTACGTTTATGTTCAGTAAGAATTGGAGTAAAACAATTATTAAGTACTAAAAAGACTGACGATATTAATGAAGCATTATTAACATTTTCGATGGTATTATTTTGAATATTTTTATTTAATATTTCTTCAGCAACAGCAAAAATGTTATAATTAAATTAAGAGTTTGTCAAGGAAATACTTTCCTGAACTGATGTGCGACAAATTTTTGGGTTTTTATATAATTCTTTAACTAAATTTAAGTTTTCCTCGTCAATTTTGGTTTTGAGTTTGTTTATAAATTTTGATCTTTGCCAGATGTTTTCTAAATTAACTGATAATTCAGGAAATTCGTTACTGGAACTTGGTTCTAAATTATTTTCATTTCTAAGCATGTAATCTTCATTTGATTAATTTGGTTCAATTAAAATGTGTTTGCATGTGTCTTTTAAATGAATCAAATTTTACAAACTCTCTTTTTTATCACAAGAATGACAGTAATAGACTTTAGTATACTTATGAAACAATTTCATATGACCAATATATTTTTGATAACTTTGTTGGCGTTTTTTGCAAACAAAACAGTCCATTTTAATTTAGGGTTTATAAAATTATTTAAATAACTAAAATAAATCACAGTTCTTATAAAATTAAAATCAATAGCAATACGGAAAATTCATTAATATTATTATATGTTTATCATAATAATATAACATATATTAAACCTTTTAATTTTTTTTTCCTTTATAGAATATTAATTTTATTGTTACTTTAATTATTTATCAAAAATAATTTTTATAAAAAAAAATTTACTTTCTTAAAGAAACAGAAACAGTTTTACTGGTACCCTGATATAAAAATTAATTTAATTGTTGTAATAATTATTCAACATTATTGAAAAAAAATTACTTTTACATAAAAAAGCAGTTCTGCTGCTATTAATTGTTTAATTATTTTATAAAATATCAATTTTTTTTTTTTATAAAATATAATTTTATTTTAATGTAATTTATCAGAAATATTTTTTATAAAAACAAAAATCAGTAGTATATTTAATAATAAAAAAATATATTTATTATTTTTTTGTATTTTATAACAAAACAATTACTTTCTTAAAGAAACAGAAACAGTTTTACTGGTATCCTGATATAAAAATTATTTTAATTGTTGTAATAATTATTCAACATTATTAAAAAAAAAAAAATTTACATAAAAAAGCAGTTCTGCTGCTATTTATTGTTTAATTATTTTATAAAATATCAATTTTTTTATTTTATAAAATATAATTTTATTTTAATGTAATTTATCAGAAATATTTTTTATAAAAACAAAAATCAGTAATATATTTAAAAATAAAAAAATATATTTATTATTTTTTTGTATTTTATAGCAAAAAAATTACTTTCTTAAAGAAACAGAAACAGTTTTACTGGTATCCTGATATAAAAATTATTTTAATTGTTGTAATAATTATTCAACATTATTGAAATAAAAATTAATTTTACATAAAAAAGCAGTTCTGCTGCTATTAATTGTTTAATTATTTTATAAAATATCAATTTTTTTATTTTATAAAATATAATTTTATTTTAATGTAATTTATCAGAAATGTTTTTTATAAAAACAAAAATCAGTAATATATTTAATAATAAAAAATATATTTATTATTTTTTTGTATTTTATAACAAAAAAATTACTTTCTTAAAGAAACAGAAACAGTTTTACTGGTATCCCGATATAAAAATTATTTTAATTGTTGTATTAATTATTCAACATTATTGAAAAAAGAATTAATTTTACATAAAAAAGCAGTTCTGATGCTATTAATTGTTTAATTATTTTATAAAATATCAATTTTTTTATTTTATAAAATATAATTTTATTTTAATGTAATTTATCAGAAATGTTTTTTATAAAAACAAAAATCAGTAATATATTTAATAATAAAAAAAATATTTATTATTTTTTTGTATTTTATATCAAAAAAAATACTTTCTTAAAGAAACAGAAACAGTTTTACTGGTATCCTGATATAAAAATTATTTTAATTGTTGTAATAATTGTTCAACAATATTGAAAAAAAAAATTAATTTTACATAAAAAAGCAGTTCTGCTGCTATTAATTGTTTAATTATTTTATAAAATATCAATTTTTTTATTTTATAAAATATAATTTTATTTTAATGTAATTTATCAGAAATATTTTTTATAAAAACAAAAATCAGTAATATATTTAATAATAAAAAAATATATTTATTATTTTTTTGTATTTTATAACAAAAAAATTACTTTCTTAAAGAAACAGAAACAGTTTTACTGGTATCCTGATATAAAAATTATTTTAATTGTTGTATTAATTATTCAACATTATTGAAAAAAGAATTAATTTTACATAAAAAAGCAGTTCTGATGCTATTAATTGTTTAATTATTTTATAAAATATCAATTTTTTTATTTTATAAAATATAATTTTATTTTAATGTAATTTATCAGAAATGTTTTTTATAAAAACAAAAATCAGTAATATATTTAATAATAAAAAAAATATTTATTATTTTTTTGTATTTTATATCAAAAAAATTACTTTCTTAAAGAAACAGAAACAGTTTTACTGGTATCCTGATATAAAAATTATTTTAATTGTTGTAATAATTGTTGAACAATATTGAAAAAAAAATTAATTTTACATAAAAAAGCAGTTCTGCTGCTATTAATTGTTTAATTATTTTATAAAATATCAATTTTTTATTTTATAAAATATAATTTTATTTTAATGTAATTTATCAGAAATATTTTTTATAAAAACAAAAATCAGTAATATATTTAATAATAAAAAAATATATTTATTATTTTTTTGTATTTTATAACAAAAAAATTACTTTCTTAAAGAAACAGAAACAGTTTTACTGGTATCCTGATATAAAAATTATTTTAATTGTTGTAATAATTATTCAACATTATTGAAATAAAAATTAATTTTACATAAAAAAGCAGTTCTGCTGCTATTAATTGTTTAATTATTTTATAAAATATCAATTTTTTTATTTTATAAAATATAATTTTATTTTAATGTAATTTATCAGAAATGTTTTTTATAAAAACAAAAATCAGTAATATATTTAATAATAAAAAAATATATTTATTATTTTTTTGTATTTTATAACAAAAAAATTACTTTCTTAAAGAAACAGAAATAGTTTTACTGGTATCCTGATATAAAAATTATTTTAATTGTTGTATTAATTATTCAACATTATTGAAAAAAGAATTAATTTTACATAAAAAAGCAGTTCTGCTGCTATTAATTGTTTAATTATTTTATAAAATATCAATTTTTTTATTTTATAAAATATAATTTTATTTTAATGTAATTTATCAGAAATATTTTTTATAAAAACAAAAATCAGTAATATATTTAATAATAAAAAAAAATATTTATTATTTTTTTGTATTTTATAACAATAAAATTACTTTCTTAAAGAAACAGAAACAGTTTTACTGGTATCCTGATATAAAAATTATTTTAATTGTTGTAATAATTATTCAACATTATTGAAATAAAAATTAATTTTACATAAAAAAGCAGTTCTGCTGCTATTAATTGTTTAATTATTTTATAAAATATCAATTTTTTTATTTTATAAAATATAATTTTATTTTAATGTAATTTATCAGAAATGTTTTTTATAAAAACAAAAATCAGTAATATATTTAATAATAAAAAAATATATTTATTATTTTTTTTTTTTTTTTTTGTTTTTTATTTTTATTGGCCTACCAACACAAAAAGGTTATATCAGGCCCAAAAAGAGAAAAAATAAGATACATTTTTAACTAAAATTAAATTATTCAACTTAAATTACAAAATTATGTTGTTCATTTTATAGGTATAAATTAAATTATTTTCATTTTCATAATTATTTTCCAGTTAACTTATAGTTTATATTATAATATTAAAATCAAATGTTATAATTATTAATTTTTAATTGATTTTTGTAAACTAAGTTTAAAACTAAATTAAGTAGTATAAATTAATTTTTTTTAAGAAGTTTATTATTCTTATTTATTACTTTCTATTTCATCTGAACTCATTATTTCAAAACTTATTTTAAATTCTGTACGATAATTTATATATTTGGTGCAGTTTGTAAATATGTGTTTTATTGTTAATTGTTGACCACAGCATTGAGGTGGTTCATTTTTTAAAATTAGATAAGAGTGTGTTAAAGCAGTATGTCCTATTCTTATTCTTGTTAGTACAGTAGAGTCTTTTCTATTAAAGTAGTCAATATGTTTCCATTTGAATATGTTTTTTTTAATTTCTCTTAATTTATTTCCTGATATAGCTTTCCAATCATTATTATATTTTTTTAAGATGTTAGTGTTAATTAGTCTTTTCATATCAGAATATATAAAATTGTATGAATCATCGGTTGGTTGATTAGTTGCTTCTTTAGCTAGTTTGTCTACAATTTCATTATTTTTTATACCAATGTGACTTGGGATCCAGAGAAAATTTATATTTACTTTCTCTTTGTTCTGGTATATTAAATCTTTTATTTTATTTATTAATGGGTTTTTATTGTATAAGCAATATATTGCCTGCAGTGAACTTAGAGAGTCAGAACATATCAGATATTTGCTATGCTGTAGATTATTATTACATATGGATTCAATTGCTTTTAGTATAGCAAAAAGTTCAGCATGGAATATTGTGGTATTTTTATACAAATTAAATTGACCCTGAAAGTTAAGATATTTGAAGGCACACCCTGTATTATTATTTATAACAGAACCATCGGTATATACATGTATGAAATCATTATATTCTAGATTCATTTTATCTAAGTACTTTTGTTTATATTTTTCATTATTTGTCTCATTTTTCTTATAGTTAGATAAGGATAAATCTATTTTGGTGTCAGAAGTTATCCATGGTGGATAATTTTGAAATTTATTAGTTTCATAATTTATATTTTCTTCTATTTCTACATCCGAAAGTTTTAGTTTAGCTCTTACATAAAATGGTTGGTAATTTTTACTTTTTTTTTTATATCTTTCGAGATTAAAATTATTATTTATTTGTTTTCCTAAAGGGTGATTTTTAAAAGATTTTATTTTTAGATACATAGATATCAGCTGTTTTTCTCTGCGGTATTTTAGAGGTAACCAACTTGCTTCAGATAAAATACTATAAACAGGGCTTGTTTTATAGGCTCCTATCGATATCCTAACTCCCAAATTATTTATAGGGTCTAATTTTTTAATAATATTATTTGAGGCCGAATCGTATATAAATGATCCGTAATCTAATATCGGTAGTATAGTTGTTTCGTGTATTCTCAACATAAGTTTACGATCAGATCCATACTGGGAGTGTTTCAATATTTTTAATAAATTTAAAGTTTTTAAAGCTTTAGCTTTTATTTCATTAATATGGGAAAGCCATTTTAGTTTGTGGTCAAATATTAAACCTAAGAATTTAATTTCTGTAACATAGTTTAAAGTTTTAAGATTTAATTTTAATTCTGGGTATATATTTATGCTACGTTTTCTAGAAAAGATCATAGCTACTGTTTTATTTTCTGAAAATTTTAATCCATACCGTGATGACCAGTCTGTTAATTTGTTTAGAACATCTTGTATTTTAATTTTTAATTGGTTTAAATCTTTGTGGCTCAAATAAATAACTAAATCGTCTGCATAAAGTAGGGATTTTATTGGGAGTTTAATTTCCTTAAAGATATTATTAATTACCACCAAAAATAAGGTCACGCTTAAGACGGATCCTTGTGGTATCCCGTTTTCCATTATTTTTTCATTTGAATAAGAGTTTCCTACAACAGTGATGAAATTTCTGTTCTTTAAGAAGTTGTTTATAAAATTAACCATATTACCTTTTAATCCACATTTTATTAAACTATCAATAATACTTCTACGCCAGACAGTGTCATAAGCTTTTTCAATATCAAAAAAGACCGACAATAAATATTTTTTTTTACTAAATGTTTCCATAATATCTGATTCGAATGTAGCTATATTATCACCGGTAGATCTAAATTTGCGGAAACCAGATTGGTGCATATTAATTTTGTTAAAATGTTCAAGGTACCACATTAATCTATTATTGACCATTCGTTCGAAAACTTTACATACACAGTTTGTAAGGGATATAGGCCTGTAATTGCTGGAGATTTTCGGATCTTTTCCTGGTTTTTTAATAGGAATCAATAATGCTTTTTGCCATGATTCAGGAAAAAGATTATGAGTCCATAGATAATTATAGAATTTTAATAAATAGTTTTGGTCGTTAATTTTTAGATTTTTAATCATGTTATAATGAATTTGGTCTGGTCCTGGAGAGGATCCTTTACATTTTGATAAAGAAAAAGATAGTTCTTGTATGTTAAAAAGTCTATTGTAGAAGTAATTGTTATTTTTTGGTATATTTATTTCAGCCTTTTCTATTTTATTTTTATATTCTAAAAAAAAGACACTATAGTTTTGATTACTTGAAATTGTTTGAAATGAGTTAGCTAAATTTTCACTAATATTTTTTGTATCTGTTATTATATTATTATTATCTTTAAGACATGTAATTATCGAGTTTTTACTCTGACCTTTTAATCGTCTTATACTATCAAAAATTATACTAGATGGAGTTTTCGAGTTAATTTTTCCAATAAAATTTTCCCAGCATGATTGCTTTACTTTCCTTATTAATTTTTTTGCTTTATATTTAATTTTTTTAAAGTTATCTAGGTCCCTATCGTTCATTGTAGTTCGATATATTCTAAATAGTTTTTTCTTCTCTCTTAAAATATCATTTATTTCAGTATTCCACCATGGAACTTTGCGTTTTTTATTATTTACAGATTGGGGTATAGAGCATAATGCTGCTTTCAAGATACTATTTCTAATATAATATTCCATTTCATTTACGTTTTTAAAATTTTCCAACGATATATTCAAGTCAATATTTTCTTGGTATAAGTTCCAATTAGCTTGATTTATTTTCCATTTCGGACGACTTTCATTTTCTCTATTACAAAATAATAATGGTATTATAATGGGAAAATGATCGCTGTCATAGAGATCATCATCAACAAACCAATCGAATTTATAATGAATAGATGGTGAAACAATTGACAAATCTATAGAACTAAACGAATTATAACCTGAACTAAAATGGGTTGGAACTTTTTCATTCACCAAATTTAAATTATTTTCTATTATAAAGTTTTCTATCATTTTACCTTTTGAATTATTTTTTTTTTGATCCCCACAATATATTATGGGCATTAAAATCGCCCACTAATAAAAAAGGACAATTGAAGGAACTAATTACATTATCTAATTCAGTTTTACTAGTTTTTTCAACTCCAGATAAATAAATATTGCATATAATGAATTCAAATGGGTAGTACATTTTAATAGCAACTACTTGTACGTTAGAGTTAATTTCGATTTCTTCAGAATTGTAATTTTTATCAACAAATATAGCTACACCTCCATGTGCAACTGTATTTGATATAACATTTTTTTGATATGTATTATAATTTTTTAATTCTGCTATATGATTAGTTTTAAACTTAGTTTCTTGTAGGCAAATTACAATTGGATTATAGTTACTTAAAATTAAATTAAATTCATTTATATGGCTATAAAAACCATCACAATTCCATTGTACAATATTAGTCATTAGTTATCATATCGGTTAGTGACTCTGAGTCACTTATACTACTACTACTATTATATGAGTTATTCTTATTGTTGTTATTAGATTTTAATTTTAATTTTTTTTTATTAATTTTATCTAATTTTTTAAGATCGTTTTTTTGTCTTTTACTTATATTTTTAGATACTAGAATTTTGTTATTACCTAATACCTGTGTGTTATATGTTTTATCAATTACAGCTTTTGATGTTGATGGAATGATTTTGGAGCTTTCATTCGATTTATTTGTGTTTTCGTTGTTGAAGTTTTTATTTTGGTCGGTATTTGTGTTTGATGTTGCAATTTCATTACATTTACACGTACATTTATTAGATGGAGAGGCTACTATCTCTGAGAACGGTTGTGTGTATGGGAATCTGCTATTATATCGTCTAATAGCTTCTCTGATGTCTACTTTTTCTTTAATTTTTATAGTTTTAATTTCTCTTTCTTTTATAAACCGTGGGCATATTTTGGACAATGCATTGTGGTTACCTTTACAGTTAGGGCATTTCTGAGGTCTCTCACATTTTTGTTTTTCATCTATCAAATGGTATTCTTCACTACAATTTGAGCAAATTTTTTCTTTTTTACAATTATCAGTGAGGTGGTTGAAGTTACAGCACTTGAAACAGCGAAGTGGTGGTGGTATGTATATTCTTACATTTATCTTTTGATATCCAACGCTTATTTGGGTTGGTAAATTTGTAGTAGAAAATTTCAACATATATAGACCAGTTTCTACTAATTGCTCTCCTATTTTTTTGTTGAATCTTCTAATTTCTATTACGTGTTGATCTCTCATCTCTTCTAATATTTCTTCGTCTGGCATATATTTAAAATCTTCACAAAATACAACTCCTCTACTGTAATTCAATGTTTGGTGCTCTTCAACAGTAACATTTATTGTTTGTAGAAATTGTGTAATTTGGATTATTTTCTGAGCTTGTGCCACATTTTTTGTTTTAATTAAGACAGTGCCATTTCTTAATTTGACACATGTTTCAACTTCACCAGCAACACTAGTTATTACCCTTTTTAATAAAAAAGGTGAAACTGAATTCATGTCTTTATTGTCATCAATTCTTTTAATAATTAAATGTTTTGGGCATTCTATTTTATTGTTTATGCACTTCATTTTATCAAAAATTATATAATGTTTATTAAGGTTTTTACCGCCAGGATCCCCTGGTGGGGGTTTTTTATCCCCCATCAAATAAAATTATTTATTTTAATTTTTTAATATATTAAATATTTTATTTTTTTTTAATTTATATATTTTTCTACTATTTATTTAATTATTTTACACTTTTAGTACAATTTTATTCTTGTCAATTTAATAACTACAAAATGTTTTTATTTTTTTTATTTTGGTTTTTATTTTTTTTTATATAGAGGTTTAAATTAATGTTTAAGCACTTCCTAGTCTTCTATACTCTGTAACAGATAAGAGAGGACTGTGAAATATATTTATTATTTTTTTGTATTTTATAACAAAAAAATTACTTTCTTAAAGAAACAGAAACAGTTTTACTGGTATCCTGATATAAAAATTATTTTAATTGTTGTATTAATTATTCAACATTATTGAAAAAAGAATTAATTTTACATAAAAAAGCAGTTCTGCTGCTATTAATTGTTTAATTATTTTATAAAATATCAATTTTTTTATTTTATAAAATATAATTTTATTTTAATGTAATTTATCAGAAATATTTTTTATAAAAACAAAAATCAGTAATATATTTAATAATAAAAAAAATATTTATTATTTTTTTGTATTTTATATCAAAAAAATTACTTTCTTAAAGAAACAGAAACAATTTTACTGGTATCCTGATATAAAAATTATTTTAATTGTTGTAATAATTGTTCAACAATATTGAAAAAAAAAATTAATTTTACATAAAAAAGCAGTTCTGCTGCTATTAATTGTTTAATTATTTTATAAAATATCAATTTTTTTATTTTATAAAATATAATTTTATTTTAATGTAATTTATCAGAAATATTTTTTATAAAAACAAAAATCCGTAATATTTAAATAATAAAAAAAATATTTATTATTTTTTTGTATTTTATAACAATAAAATTACTTTCTTAAAGAAACAGAAACAGTTTTACTGGTATCCTGATATAAAAATTATTTTAATTGTTGTAATAATTATTCAACATTATTGAAAAAAAAATTAATTTTACATAAAAAAGCAGTTCTGCTGCTATTAATTGTTTAATTATTTTATAAAATATCAATTTTTTTATTTTATAAAATATAATTTTATTTTAATGTAATTTATCAGAAATATTTTTTATAAAAACAAAAATCAGTAATATATTTAATAATAAAAAAAAATATTTATTATTTTTTTGTATTTTATAACAATAAAATTACTTTCTTAAAGAAACAGAAACAGTTTTACTGGTATCCTGATATAAAAATTATTTTAATTGTTGTAATAATTGTTCAACATTATTGAAAAAAAAAATTAATTTTACATAAAAAAGCAGTTCTGCTGCTATTAATTGTTTAATTATTTTATAAAATATCAATTTTTTTATTTTATAAAATATAATTTTATTTTAATGTAATTTATCAGAAATATTTTTTATAAAAACAAAAATCCGTAATATTTAAATAATAAAAAAAATATTTATTATTTTTTTGTATTTTATAACAATAAAATTACTTTCTTAAAGAAACAGAAACAGTTTTACTGGTATCCTGATATAAAAATTATTTTAATTGTTGTAATAATTATTCAACATTATTGAAAAAAAAATTAATTTTACATAAAAAAGCAGTTCTGCTGCTATTAATTGTTTAATTATTTTATAAAATATCAATTTTTTTATTTTATAAAATATAATTTTATTTTAATGTAATTTATCAGAAATATTTTTTATAAAAACAAAAATCAGTAATATATTTAATAATAAAAAAAAATATTTATTATTTTTTTGTATTTTATAACAATAAAATTACTTTCTTAAAGAAACAGAAACAGTTTTACTGGTATCCTGATATAAAAATTATTTTAATTGTTGTAATAATTGTTCAACATTATCGAAAAAAAAAATTAATTTTACATAAAAAAGCAGTTCTGCTGCTATTAATTGTTTAATTATTTTATAAAATATCAATTTTTTTATTTTATAAAATATAATTTTATTTTAATGTAATTTATCAGAAATGTTTTTTATAAAAACAAAAATCAGTAATATATTTAATAATAAAAAAAATATTTATTATTTTTTTGTATTTTATAACAATAAAATTACTTTCTTAAAGAAACAGAAACAGTTTTACTGGTATCCTGATATAAAAATTATTTTAATTGTTGTAATAATTGTTCAACATTATTGAAAAAAAAAATTAATTTTACATAAAAAAGCAGTTCTGCTGCTATTAATTGTTTAATTATTTTATAAAATATCAATTTTTTTATTTTATAAAATATAATTTTATTTTAATGTAATTTATCAGAAATGTTTTTTATAAAAACAAAAATCAGTAATATATTTAATAATAAAAAAATATATTTATTATTTTTTTGTATTTTATAACAAAAAAATTACTTTCTTAAAGAAACAGAAACAGTTTTACTGGTATCCTGATATAAAAATTATTTTAATTGTTGTATTAATTATTCAACATTATTGAAAAAAGAATTAATTTTACATAAAAAAGCAGTTCTGCTGCTATTAATTGTTTAATTATTTTATAAAATATCAATTTTTTTATTTTATAAAATATAATTTTATTTTAATGTAATTTATCAGAAATATTTTTTATAAAAACAAAAATCAGTAATATATTTAATAATAAAAAAAATATTTATTATTTTTTTGTATTTTATATCAAAAAAATTACTTTCTTAAAGAAACAGAAACAATTTTACTGGTATCCTGATATAAAAATTATTTTAATTGTTGTAATAATTGTTCAACAATATTGAAAAAAAAAATTAATTTTACATAAAAAAGCAGTTCTGCTGCTATTAATTGTTTAATTATTTTATAAAATATCAATTTTTTTATTTTATAAAATATAATTTTATTTTAATGTAATTTATCAGAAATTTTTTTTATAAAAACAAAAATCCGTAATATTTAAATAATAAAAAAATATTTATTATTTTTTTGTATTTTATAACAATAAAATTACTTTCTTAAAGAAACAGAAACAGTTTTACTGGTATCCTGATATAAAAATTATTTTAATTGTTGTAATAATTATTCAACATTATTGAAAAAAGAATTAATTTTACATAAAAAAGCAGTTCTGCTGCTATTAATTGTTTAATTATTTTATAAAATATCAATTTTTTTATTTTATAAAATATAATTTTATTTTAATGTAATTTATCAGAAATTTTTTTTATAAAAACAAAAATCCGTAATATTTAAATAATAAAAAAAATATTTATTATTTTTTTGTATTTTATAACAATAAAATTACTTTCTTAAAGAAACAGAAACAGTTTTACTGGTATCCTGATATAAAAATTATTTTAATTGTTGTAATAATTATTCAACATTATTGAAAAAAAAATTAATTTTACATAAAAAAGCAGTTCTGCTGCTATTAATTGTTTAATTATTTTATAAAATATCAATTTTTTTATTTTATAAAATATAATTTTATTTTAATGTAATTTATCAGAAATGTTTTTTATAAAAACAAAAATCAGTAATATATTTAATAATAAAAAAAATATTTATTATTTTTTTGTATTTTA
This sequence comes from Rhamphomyia laevipes, assembly GCA_963920725.1. Lineage (NCBI taxonomy): Eukaryota > Metazoa > Arthropoda > Insecta > Diptera > Empididae > Rhamphomyia > Rhamphomyia laevipes. The sequence continues at coordinate 112,852,646 of OY987255.1, forward strand.
TAACAATAAAATTACTTTCTTAAAGAAACAGAAACAGTTTTACTGGTATCCTGATATAAAAATTATTTTAATTGTTGTAATAATTATTCAACATTATTGAAAAAATATAATTTTACGTAAAAAAGCAGTTCTGCTGCTATTAATTGTTTAATTATTTTATAAAATATCAATTTTTTTATTTTATAAAATATAATTTTATTTTAATGTAATTTATCAGAAATATTTTTTATAAAAACAAAAATCAGTAATATATTTAATAATAAAAAAATATATTTATTATTTTTTTGTATTTTATAACAAAAAAATTACTTTCTTAAAGAAACAGAAACAGTTTTACTGGTATCCTGACATAAAAATTATATTTTAATTGTTGTAATAATTATTCAACATTATTATAAAAAAAAAATTTTACATAAAAAAGCAGTTCTGTTGCTATTAATTGTTTAAATATTTTATTAAATATCAATTTTTTTATTTTATAAAATATAATTTTATTTTAATGTATTTATCAAAAATAATTTTTAATAAAAGAGGTAATATAATAATATTGCCTCGTTATTTTTAAATGTTTTTTTTTTTCAGAAAAAATATAATTTATATACAAAATGCAGTCACTAGAAAACCTAATTATTTAGTTTAATTAATTTTCTAATTTTTTTTACCTTTTTGAATACGTATTTCTAAGATTTTGATAATTGTTCTAAATCTGTTATCAGTGAAGTGAGTGTAGTAAATTTTTTGTCGTGTGATGTAACAATTTCATACACATATATTTGCAAAAATAGCCAGACAGGTGTACACGATGCAGGGAATTGAGCATCTAAATTCTAAAGCATAAAAACTTTTGAAACATACATCAATGGCATTTATGGTATTATCTATATTATAGATATAGCCATCGATAACAACATATGATGTGGTGATGGAATCTTTAAAAAAAGAGAATCTATTTTTACCAAAAAGCTTATTTTAAACATAAGAGATTCTTACCAAAAATATTTCCCACAGCAGCAACAAACGGTTGTAAGGTGTCGTTGTTTTCCATACACAATTTACGGCGATCTTCAATTTTTTCTTGTATGCACCTCGAATTCTGTGAAAATAAAATTATGTTTAAATTTTATATTTGAATATATGCAATTTAAAATTGTACACTTACTTTAACGAGTAAAATAAATGAATCAAGGACTTCTTGATTTGTGAGCTTTAACCGTTTATTTCCAACTGTGCGTTTTATATACACACACGACGACAATAAATGTGTGAGTAATACAAAACCGCATAAATTTGAGTCGTTTGTCATAAATTTTATTAACTTTGGTTTCTTATCTTTGACATAAGCTATTATATTTTTATTTACATTGTCCCATTTCACGAAAAGCTTATTACAATTTATTTCTTTTAATATATATAAAAATCTTCACATAACAAAGTATAGCCTTTTTGGGTTTTTTAAATTGGATAATTTTTAAAATACTGATTAATAGTTAGTTTTTTGTTACTGGAATAAATTGTTTCCATACGAAAGATATGAGTTTCAATCCAAAACTTTCTTACGGTATCCCATGGTTCCAAATTTAATTTTAAAAAAGGAACGTTTTCATTAATATCCTTTCCAAAAATGGTCGGCAAATTTTGTTTAATGTTATCTGGAGATGGTTTAATGTTATTTAACTGTTTTTTTAGTTGTGAGTATGCCTCATATAACATTCCACTTGGCCCAGTTTTTTGTTTGGATGAACGATCGTATTTATACGGACTAAAATATATTTCATTTCTTTCGTTAGGAAAATGACTATTAATGCAAAGTGCAAATAGTGTAAATCTTGAAGAATGTATTTTAAAATCGGTTTCAGAACCAAATAATTCAAATTCTTTGTTTATTATCAGTTTTGCTAGCTTATGTCGATGATAGCTGCATAAAATTTTATCCTTTTCATAAGCTTTTTTAATAAAAAGTCCATCGACATTATCCAAATAATGGGAAATCGATGCTTGTTGCATATTTTCAGAAACATTTACTGGAATAGTTATTAAAACAATTTACAACATGAATGAAAATTCATGAAAAAGAAATGCGGAATAAGAAGAGAACGAAATGCGAAATGTCCAAATGCATATTTTTTCACAAATTTACCGTAAAATTTTAGAAGTGTGCTTATTTGTATTATATATTCACACATCTGTTTAGCTAAAGGCCTGTACGGAAGTCGAGTGAAATGAAATTTTAACGCGATCTCCAAAGCTTTCCAAAGTCTCCGGTAAAATAGTCGTGAAAAAGTTGTGAAAAATAGACAGGTTAATTTGACATTTTGATAATTCAAATATTTTGATAATATTTTGATAATTCAAATGTTTGGTTTGTTTATGTTTATAAATTTTTTAAAATTTAAATTTGACTTAAAAATCAAATTTGAGCAAATTTAAAAATCAAATTTAAATTATTGAAAAAAAAAATGTAAATGTCACAATTTCATCGTGAAATAATGTTCAGAACATTATTTCGCTATGAAAAATAATTGTAGACTTTTTGTGCTCCATCTGTTGTAAAAATAAATAAATCATTTTTTATCACAACTTTTTCACGCGACCTGCGTACGACCAGAGCGAAATCATAAGCGTAAATTTTCATTTCTGATTTCACGATGTAAAATTTGTATGAAAATTTCATTTCACTCGACTTCCGTACAGGCCTTTAATTAGTAAATAGTTTTACAAATTTTGTTATTTTTTTCCAGGAATATTGCAAAGTATATTCATGGGGAGAGCGTAAATTATTTAAGGGCTAAGAATAAAAATTTTTACAACTGTTTAACTAAATTAGTAAATAGTGTTGGAAGTTTTGTTATTTTTTTTCAGGAATATTGCAAAGTATATTCTTAAAATATTTTAGGGTTAATTATAAATTTTTTTACAAACAGTATTTTATAATTAAATGAAGGCTTTAATAAGATACTGCAATTTTAATGAAAACAATTCATGTACTTACGCATATTTTTTTTAACAAATTTCTTGAAATAAATTTTCTATTTTCATGCATTTGTTTTGTACAATTATTAATTTTTTTAGCAAATATTGTAATTTTTTTTGTTGTAAAATATGTTAATTAAAACCATACAATGCCATAAAATATGTTAGCGTTATGGAATACAAATTTACGACGAGCATTATTTTATTTGGTAAAAATAAAATTTATATATTGGAGTCTGAGTAAAAAAAAATGAAGAATTTTTGTAAAATTTTTTAGCTCATGTGTCGTAGCTTTTGGGTGTAATCTATTTTTTTTTTGTTGAGCTAATTATTTTTGTAGCAAATAAGATGAACTTTTTTCTTAGCAATATAGAAACTATTTAACGAATGTAATAATCTAATTATGTAGCATATAGCTGAAACTTTTATAGAAATTCTGTGAAGTTTTTCTGTTTTTGCCGTGAGAAATTTTACGATTATTCTTATTTTTTTTAAGAAATTGGTTCGTAAATCATTTGGCGATTTAATTGTGATTTTTTTTTCCGTGTAGCGAAATTGTTTTCTCAAAACTTTTTGTACTTCTCTAAGACTATAGATTTCAGTCTAATTATTCTTCAATTTTACATATAAATTAAATACAGAAGAGTGGAAATATGGCAATATTATAGAAATGTTGATGCAGGTTTGCTAGGTTTTTCTACTCTGACGATCTTTAATTATTACTTATGGTCAAAATACTTGGGTCAAAGTCAGTGTTTTCTGTTCAAGCACAGAAGCTGTTGTAATTTGCAATTACTTTGAAAACAGGTATGCAAATTTTTGACTATTTATAAATTTTCATAGACAGTAATTTTTTCAGTACAATTAATTATGAATTCCAAATTTCTCCTTCGTCCAAAATTTACATAGTTAATAGAGCAACAGTTAGAATATGTTCACGTACAGTCATGTCTATTAATTATATGCGTGCTAGTGTTTTACATAAACTATTTTCCATAATTCCTGAAAGCTGCTTCCTTTCGTGAAATATCCAATTTTGCCAATATATGACATTAGGAAATAAAATCCTCTAAAACGTATAATAATTTCAAAAATTTCACTACTAAAGCTGCTCAGATTTAACTAATATGTATGTACTACTTTTTATTTTTTTACAGAACCCATATAAAAGTGGTCAAGCAAAATATATGAATAATAATACAAGATAAGTCAAATATCACTCGTCTGTCAAAAATTAGACAGCCTTCAAATACTTTGCGACACAATGTGTTCCCAGTTCCCATGCACGTAAATATCGATTTTCTGCAGAATTATAATAACTGGTTTTTATACAGAATTTTCCCTTAATATAATTTATATATTATATAAAATATGGTATCCCGTCAATTCTGTGTGCGACAATTCTGTGTGCGACAATTCTGTGTGCAACAATTCTGTATGCGACAATTCTGTGTACGACAATTCTGTGTGCAACAATTCTATGTGCGACAATTGTGTGTACCAACATTCTGTGGCTGGAAATGGTGTGTATTGTCTATTGTGGTGTCGTGGTGTGTGGTAATTTCTTATCATTCCCGCTTAAGCAATATAAATAAAATATATTATTATTATTCTGATTGATTTTTTTTGGCAATGGACTTTTGTTTATCAGAAAAAAATCGTCAGTGTCTTATTGACCTTGGGTACACATTTTATTATGAAAGAGAATTTAAAGGCAAAATTTATTGGAGATGCAGCGAACAAATAAAAAAATATTGCAAGGCCCGTATTCACACGGTTGACGGTAAAATTGTCAAGAAATTAAGTGAGCATACACATTCAGCTAGTGTGCAAGACATCTGTTCACGCAAATTTGTGAATAATTTAAAAGAAAAAGCTGTATACAGTCGTGACTCCCCACAAATTTTAATAGCTTCGTCTTCAGCCGAATTATCTATTACTGTAGCACCACATATTCCATCCCATTCATCGTTAAAACGTACAATACAACGAGTAAGACAAATAGGAGCTCCAGTTAATCCGGCTACATTATCTGAATTAGTAATTCCTCAAGAATACCAGGTTACGCAAAAAAATGAAAAATTTCTTATTTACGATTCTGGCGAAGTTGATAATAGAATACTTATATTTTCTTCGCTTTCTTTTTTAAAAAAAATATCAGACAATAGGGACTGGTTCTGTGATGGTACGTTTAATTCTTGTCCTTTATTATTTAAACAATTATTTACCGTCCACGCTATAAAAGAAAAACTTTCAATTCCACTTTTATATGCTTTGCTTCCAAATAAAATGGAAATATCTTATAAAGAAGTTTTCAGGCAAATTCTGTTATTATGTCCAGGATTTCTACCTAATTCTCTTATGTCCGATTTTGAAATGGGAATAATTAATGCTAATAAAGGAATCTTAGTAGGAACACAACAACGATTCTGCTTATTCCATTTCGGACAAAATATTTATAGAAAATTAGCAGCAGAAGGCCTTAAGCAAAAATACGACACTGATGTTGATTTTGCACTTAATATTCGATCCCTAATGGCTTTAGCTTTTGTACCACATGAAAACGTTGTTAGTGCCTTCGAGGCTATTATTCATGAGGACGAATTTTCTGGTGACGAAAGCTTAAATATTATTATTGATTATTTAGAAGATTTTTATATTGGCCGCTTCGATAGTAGGCTTAAAGCTCGAAGGAAACCCAGGTATGAAATTAAAGCATGGAATCAGTATCTTGCTACTTGTTGTGATGAGCCAAGAACAAATAATATTTTGAAGGGTGGCATCGTGGGTTTTTAGGTCTCACAAATAGCCATCCAACTATTTGGAATTTTCTTAAAAATCTAAAATTAGAACAACATAAAAATGAGTTGGTAATGGCCCAAATAGATGCTGGTTGTAATATGTATCCACAGAAAAAAAATACCGAGATTATAACATACGACTAAAAAGAGTAGTATCTAAATATAATGAATTGAACTATGTAGAATATTTAAAAGCAGTAGCTCAAAACGTTTCCATTTAATTTTTTTACTAATAAATAGTTATATTTTTTCTTATTTTTAACAGAGAATGGCTAAAAATGTACTAGATTTCATTTTTCAATTATTTTTGTAATGTACAAAACTGAATAAAAATGTACAATTTTTAATTTTTAAATTTTTTTTAATGTACAAAACTGAATAAAAATGTACAATTTTTAATTATTCATTTTTTTTTTTTAATGTACAAAATGAATAAAAATGTAAAATTTTTCATTTTTCAATTTATTTGGTTTTTTATAATGTACAAAACTGTACAATTTTTCATTTTTCTATTTTTTTTTCTAATGTACAAAATGGATAAAAAATGTACTAATTTACGTTAAAAAAAGAGGTACCTTATTCTCAGTACGTCCGCGTCGTTGGTACTGGGTAATGCTAAAGCTGAGTTATTATTTTACTATTATAAAATTAAATTGATATAATTCTATGTAATAATTTTTTAGAATTTTTTTTCAGTGTGCAACAATTCTGTGTAACATTTTTCAGAAATATTCCTTTGGCTGGGTTCAACAACGGGCGGCCCAAATTTCACCTTTGTATCTTAAAACGTTTAGAAAATAAAAGTTAAAAAAATTCGTTTTCATATATGTATAATAAAACATTATGAAACTTTGGGGACTTTGAATTATCTTATAGAAGTTTAAATTTTTTTCCTATTTTTGAAGATATTTATCTCAAATTTGGACAAGTTATGGAGTGATCTAAATAAAGAAGATTTTGTATCTAACTCTCTTTATTTGAGGCCCAACTTTCGGAGATAAGGACCTCCAAAACTAAAAATTTGGAATTTTGTCACGCTCCTAGCTCCTGCACCGATAATCCAATGAGATTTAAATTTTCAAGGTATATAAACCTCTTCAATTTAGCTATATGTCTAGAACATTTTTTTTACCTAGGGCTTCATCTCTACCTTTTACAGGTATATCGCAATATTTCAAAACAATGGGGCTATATATAAGAAAGGGTGTTGAAAAAATAAAATTTGGAAACGTGTGTCTTTTTAGCATTTAGTTAGCTCTTGAAGAATAAAATTTATATCTAAATATCTCATTATTTCGTTTTACTTGTTAAATATTTCGAATACCTGGCAAATATAATCTACGAAATTCGAAATTTTCATGAATAACTAAACTTTTAACAAAATTTTTGATTCTAGGCTTGTTTATCGCAAGCAATTCATCGCGAAGTAATTCATCGCAAGCAATTCATCGTAAGCAATTCATCGCAAGCAATTTATTATTATTTAATTATTTAACTCTGGTAGCCAGAACAATCTGGCTACCAGAGTTAAATAATTAAATAATAATAAATTAAGTTAAATATTCAAATAATGATAAATTAAACATAACGAAATTTATTGTGTACACAAAAATAAAAAATGAAAAAAAAAAATATTATAGTTATAAAGTTCTTAATTATTGACATCATCATACTTTGTGACCCTTCCAATATCAAAATTATGAGCCATGCTTCTCATGAATATAACTGGTGGCAATTTTTCAAAATTTTCTATTCATCGTAATAAACTTCGCGATGAATATTTCCTTGCGATGAATTGCTCACGATGAATTGTTGGCGATGAACTTTGCTAGAAATTTGTTATTGCGATAAACTAGCCGGATACCAAATTTTTATTTGTTAATATTAAGAAAGTTTAGTTACTTTCAAATTTGTAAAAAAAAAATATTTAATTGCATTTTAAACAAAACTTTTATCATAAATACAAAAAATAATTCGAAAAAGAATTCCAAAATTTAACAAAATCTATTTTGTAATATTAACAAATTTTAGTATCGATACGCAAAACTTTCGTTAATTTGTTTTGTCATATATACGAAATTTTAGTAAATAATACAAAATAATTTTTTTCAGCGGAGATTCACATAAATATATTGACCCAAATAAGCACATTATTTTTAAAGCCACGTTTTTCGACACAGGATACTGAGTTGCAGCAACACATCGCCGAAAATTCACAATTCAATTCCATATTATTCTGCAGCGATATCATCTCTACTTGGATTTCAGTAGTATCATAGTTAAATTGATTATTTATTTTATTAATAAAAGAATACATAACAAATTTTACTATAGGTTCAATTTCACTGAAATCTGAAAAACGCTGTTCAAACTCTTTGATGAAATTGGTTAAAATTATTACATGTTCATCGTAAGAATAATTTCTTGGTCTTTTATTTAACTCAATCAATAAATTTGGAAAATGTTTAGCATCTTTCAAATTTAATTTTGATCTCCATAATTTTAGTTTTTGACAAAAACTACGTACTGCACTAATCAGCTGTATTACTGTCTTATTTTTACCTTGCAGTTCTAAATTTAATTCATTTAATTTCGCAGTAATATCTGTCAGAAATGTCAAATTCCTAAGCCAGGTAATATCACTTAATTCTTCATAAGTTTGGTTATTTTCTTCCAAAATAGTTATTATTTGTGGTAACAATTCAATAAAACGCTGCAAAACGTACCTCTGTATACAACAGTAAATCACCATATTGACACTCAAGTTCTGTTGTTAATTCCTTGAATAAACGCCTCTGCAATGCTCATGCCCGAATAGAATTAATGATTTTTACCACGAGTTTCATAACTGAAATTATATTTAAAAACTTACCACAAAGTGCTTGTTGATGATACAGTGATACTGATAATTAATAAAATTAGGGAAATCAGTGCCTTTTTTACAAAGAGTTATAAAGCCATTATTAACACCAGTAAATGCTGGAGTTGTATCAGTGGTGATATTAACCAATTTTTGTAAAGATATTTTTTTTTTCAATTAAAAATGATTTAACAACATTATAAATATCTGCTCCTTTTGAATGACCTTTAAGTGTTAATAGTTTTAACAGTTCTTCCTTCACATTGAAATCATCAAAAACCATACGTACAAAAATGGCTAGCTGAGCATTATCAACTATATCAGTTGATTCGTCCAACTGCATTGAAAAATATAGCTGCAAATTTCAATATCGCTTTTTAATTGTTCCATTGCATCATTCGCCATTAAGTCTACCCTACGGCTAACAGTTCTAGATGGTAATTGCATCGAATTAATTGTTGAAATTGTTTCATTTTTATTTTTAAAATCGTCAAATAAGGCGTCAGCAGCATATAAAAATACTTCTTTTGTGTATTCCCCATCTTCAAATGGTTTTTTCTTGATGGACAACATTTTACAAACACGAAAAGATCCAACAGTAACTGTCTTATGTTTATTTACATGCCTTGGAAACATTGTTTGCTGGCCTTTTAATTTTTTTTTAGAGCTACTAATTTATTTTTTCTGATTTCACTATTGAGTGGATTTTTTTTGTTAATATTTTGCTTAATGCTACTACAAAATTGCAAATTAAACATATTGATTTATCGTCAACATGGATGAAGAAAAACTCAAGTTCCAATTCTTCGTTAAAATTTTTTTTTTTTTTTTAGTGCACTTATTGCGGTGGGTGCTTAGTAAATTTTTAATTTTTATAACACTTTGACTTTGCAAATATAAAATGAATACTAATGTAATGGATTGCAGAATATAAAAAAACTTTTTTAAAACTAAAATTTAGGAAGCCTACTGATCATCTTATAAACACGTTATTTTAAATCTATCTTACTTTGGAATGTGAATTTTACTGACTATTGAGAATAAAAACTTTTTATAATTATTTTAGTACAATTATTACATGGGTTGTGCCTAAGCTATATTTCTTATTGTTTTCGCAAACCTTTAAAAATCAAAACTATTTGCCTGTAAAAAATATCATAACTTTTTTTTCCAAAATAGAAAACGCCAATCTTTTATTATAAAAATGAAAATATTTCAATTTTGGTTTCCAATCTACTAAGAAAAAAAACCTTGAAGATCGACCAGTCGATCGCGATCCACGGATTGCCGTGCCGACTACTGATCTAAACGTTGAAGCTCTTTTACAAAAATGATACATAAAATTAAAAATATTTTTTATTTTTGTTTCAAAATTATTTAAAAATCTGCTTTTTTTTTATAAATTTCTTAATCACAATTAGGTATAGGTATGTTACATACATAGTTAAATTATATAGTTTTTGATGGTTAAATTAATGTATAAAATTTTAATAGAAAAATTATAACTCAGAGATAATTTTTAATTAATATTCATATTCCAGTAAAAATAAAAACGACTCCATTATAAACTTCTAAATAATTCACATAGTAATTTAACTTATATAATGTTGTATGTATAATAGCTAGACGTATCTTTTCAGAAAACTTTCCACATGTATAGGTCTTAAGGAAAAAAATAACGGTATTTTATTTCGTTTTAGATTTTTTTTTAATAAATCGTTTTCTTCAAATA
>OY987255.1:112863208-112916397 GCA_963920725.1 Rhamphomyia laevipes
TAAAGTGAGTGCAAATAAGTGCAATATAAAATAATATTAAGATATTGCTGTTTTAAAGTGAATTTATTGTAAACAAAAAACACAGCATCGGCGTTGTTTTTGTTTACAAACATAGAAAAAAAATTTAGTGCAATAAATAGTTTTATTTTATAATTAAATTTTTTATTCGTGCAATAACGACAATGCCTCGTAATTGCGTTGTGCCAGGTTGCAAATCCAATTACTTTTCAACATCTGAAACTGTTTCAACATTTAGTTTCACAAAAAATGTTGAAATTAGGCAAAAATGGATTAATGCTATACACAGAACAGATTGGCAGCCAACTGGTTGCTCATCTGTTTGTAGAGTCCATTTTCGTGATAAGGATTTTCAATCTAGGCCAATCAATTTAATTGGTCACATAGTAATTAAAAAATTAATATACCTAAAGGACGTTATGATTCAAGATGACTTTTTAAGTATTTTGAAAATTATAATGTAGAGGTTCGAGATCGTGTTAGTGCTGCTGAGGGTGTACCAAAACCAATTAATGCACAATGAGAAAAACACGGATATTTTTCCACAATTCCACAATTTGGTTTATCACATTATAGTAAAAATTTAACTGAACCAGAGCCACGGCTAAAGATAATCGAAGATGGTGATTACAATCAAATTAAATGGATTATTCCAAAATCCAGTAATATAACAAGAATTTTTTACACAAAATTAAATACAACAGTTGTGCATTTTATAACAACAAATCATTATGATAGTTCAATTAGTTCAATATGATCAAGTAATTAGTAACTTGATCATATACTAGATTTAGTACTTAGAATAGATATATTTAATGACAAATAGTAGAACCCTAATGATAACATTAGAAAATCGTGAAACAAAACGTTAAATTATTTGATTTTTTTATAGTTAAAATTTATTTTATATAATTAATATCTAATATTTTTTTTTTTAAATTCTATATATATTTTGGAAAATAAAACAAACAATGAATGACGGTCTTAAACTTTAAAAAAAAAAAATGAAGCTCAGTTCATCAATAGAATTTTTAATATTAATTTAATAACTTTGTTTTTTTTTAGGGGTTAATACGCTTTTTTTAAGTGTCAAATGATGATATTGTGTTTTTATTTCTTATCAATCCAAATCAATCATTGGTTCCAAAACACTCTGATGGTACTTACATATATTAAATCATTTCCAAAAAAGCGTATTAATTATTATTATATTCTCATATGTAAATATTTATCATATCAAAATAAAGTCTAATAAAGTATTTTTTTAAATAAAATTATGATTTTTATTACTTTTTATTTAAAAAATAATACAAAAACCATACAAAAACTCATATAAATTTGTCGCTCATATAAATTTGTAGGACTACCACGGTGTGTAATAGTATTAGTGCGCTGTTGATGTACACGGCTTGTATTTATACACTATCGGAGGTTTTGCAATCAATATAACAACTTAACAAAACAAAATAAAATAATAAAGCCGTATACACACGATTCCCTTTACAATATATATATATATATATATAAAAATATATATTATATATAAATACTCTGGGTCGCGGACAAAAGCATATAAGTCATTTTTTGCAATTTTACAGGAGAAGCTTTTTTGTGTTTCTAAAAGTAGTTATTGGGCCTAGGAACTATTCTGGTATGCAGTTTGATTATAATTTTACTGCAATTTATTAAAAAATCAATTAAATTTAGAGTTTTTTCATTTTTAGTACTTTTAATTGACTTATGTGGTTTTTTCCAATAAAATTCTAGACTTATGTTATTTTTCCAATTAATTATTAAGCCAAGAAAACTATAAAAAATGTATTTGAAAAGTGAACAAAACTTTTATTTTCATTTTAATTAAAGTAAATAACAAAAAATTAATAAGGAACTTCATTTTAATAAAAGTAAATAATAAAAAATTAATAAGGAACTTAATTAAAGTAATTAACAAGAAATTAATAAGAAATTAAAAAAATAGTAAAAACTTTTTTTTTTTATATTAGTCTTAATCGTCATTGATCTCAATTAAATCGGGATCGATATTGTTTGCATTAGCTGCATCAGGAAGGCCTCTGTAGAACTCATGAAAAATACTTGGGATCAAATCAAACATTGATATTAAATCATTTTTTTTATCCTTGCTTATCGGAACTAAATTTTTAGATATAACTGACACTGACTTGTCAAATTTATGTCCTCCTCGTCTAGTTAAGTCAAGCTTTAAAAAATCATCAGATTCTCTGACTAAATTTGTTTTATATAAAACTTCACCGAAAGCATTTTTAGTTTCATATCGAAACCAGTTCGCATCATGCCATTTAAATGGATTTCCCTCAGAATTTTTCTTCCTTAAAACCAATGGTCCTTTCAGCAGGGAAGCAAAATCCAAAAAATCGTTAGATTGCATTTCCACTACTGTGAACTTGGAACTGCTTGACTTTACCAACTGCATCCAATCGTGGGGATGAAATATTTCAAGATTTGTTTTCTTTTTCTTTTTTTCTATTATTCCATGGTCCACATCAACTTCCATATGGCTATGCCCGGGTACCATAAACTTATGGACAATAATTTCGATGGCAGTTGTTTTCTCTTCCAGAAGCAGTGACATCATTGCAGCAACATGAGAATTTTTGTTCTGGCCACCGCATGTATCTGAATAAAGGACAACATGCTTCACATTTGAAGAAAAATTAGCCTTTATATGCTTGTATAAACAAGAAGCTATTTGATTAGCTCCTCTTCCGGAAATACATTCGTGCCACATGTAGTGCCATGAATGATTTGTTGCATTGTTGTGTATTGTAAGGTTGAACGTCCACAATTGTCTTTTGTAAAATGCAACGGATGACGTCAGGGATGGTGTTGGGAGGCACTGTTGGAGGTCAAAAGTTAAACAAACTATGTTGGTTGATTCTTTACACAGTCCCTTATCAAAACGTTTTTCCGAATAAGCTAATTCTGCGGCAGTCTGGTGCGCATTTCTTTCATTTTCAATGTCTGCTGTTTCTTCAGCTGAACTTTCTAGCCTTAGTTTCATTTTGTATTTGTCACACGTGTAGCATGTGTCCACTGAGCGTTTTTTAAATGAAAGTTTTAATTTGTGAAATTCGTTGTAATAAATTTTGGATCCTACTGGATTATTTATAGACTGGCAGTACAAATCGTACATTTTGGAAATTGTTAAATCCGGACTAAGGTATTTTGTATTGTTTTCTCTACGTGTATAGTGGCTTTCATAGCTAGGGAAAGATTGAATATGCTTACGTACAGTTTCTATGACTTCTTCTGATTTTTTATGCGGGGGTGTGTGTTTCCCTCTCCTATCTGAACCGATTATTCCGCTGCAAGATGATCTTTTTTTTAAACCAACCATTGTTATAACATTTGCCGACTCATCCAAGGTTTTCAAAAAACAGCCTCTACATATATTTAACCGTTGACCATCAACTTCTAGGACATATTTGTATGTTTTCATTCTTGCCTTTTCATTAGTTCTTGGACGAAATGATTGTTTATCGGAAACTGTCATCATAGATGCAATAAATGCAGCGCGTTTATCATGACTGCCTAAATTCCAATATTCCTCAAAAATTTTTTTTTGTATTTCAAAAGGAAATCTATCTTTACATTTGGCACGACAGCTTGGTAACGAAGTAAGAACTTTCGCAGCTTTGGTTTTACCGGAAGTAGTGGTATATGATTTACCTGTATTGCGGTTTTCTTTTCTAATCTTTTTTGCACTTCGGCTTTTAATAGTACCAGCAGCATCAGAATTATTGACCTGAGGAGTATCATCTGTTACATTTGCTTCAGTGTTACTATCAGTGGTACTAAAAAGTGCAGAATTTGAGGCTGCGGCTTTGTCAAAATATTCTGGTGAGTAAGTTGGATCTTGAAAAGAATCGTCACTGGAAACCGAGAAATTAAATTCCTGTTGTATTTCAACTTCGTCTGTGACTGTATCGTGATCTAAATTTTTAATTTAAGTTTAATTAAATTTTGTAAATCTAGAAAAAAAATTAAAATTACTTACTTATTTTGGACGTACTAGCAATTGGTTCATTCGAAACCAAGAAATTAAATTCCTGTTGTATTTCAACTTCGTCTGTGACTATATCGTGATCTAAATTTTTAATTTAAGTTTAATTAAGTTTTGTAAATCTAGAAAAAAAATTAAAATTACTTACTTTTGGACGTACTAGCAATTGGTTCATTGGAAACCAAGAAATTAAATTCCTGTTGTATTTCAACTTCGTCTGTGACTATATCGTGATCTAAATTTTTAATTTAAGTTTAATTAAATTTTGTAAATCTAGAAAAAAAATTAAAATTACTTACTTTTGGACGTACTAGCAATTGGTTCATTGGAAACCAAGAAATTAAATTCCTGTTGTATTTCAACTTCGTCTGTGACTATATCGTGATCTAAATTTTTAATTTAAGTTTAATTAAATTTTGTAAATCTAGAAAAAAAATTAAAATTACTTACTTATTTTGGACGTACTAGCAATTGGTTCATTTGAAACCAAGAAATTAAATTCCTGTTGTATTTCAACTTCGTCTGTGACTATATCGTGATCTAAATTTTTAATTTAAGTTTAATTAAGTTTTGTAAATCTAGAAAAAAAATTAAAATTACTTACTTTTGGACGTACTAGCTATTGGTTCATTCGAAACCAAGAAATTAAATTCCTGTTGTATTTCAACTTCGTCTGTGACTGTATCGTGATCTAAATTTTTAATTTAAGTTTAATTATATTTCGTAAATCTAGAACAATTATTAAAATTACTTACTTTTGGACGTACTAGCTATTGCAGTTTGTTGTTGCTTTTTTCTTACCAAATCAACAAATAGTTTTCCGCGACTAAATGACATTATTCAAATTATATTTCTTAATAATTTTTATAAACAAATTTACCGAAAACACTTCAACTTCTATAATTTAACACACAAACACTTATAATACTTTACTAATTTCACAGAATACCATGCACGTTAATTTATCGCGGTGCATCTTATGGTTACGAATACAAAGTTATGCATATAGTAATTACAAAAAAAAACAGTCTAGTCGATATTCAAAATTGAACAAGTTCAAACAGGAAAATAGTTTAATTTTTAATATAGTAATAACATATACATAAGTCAGAAAAACATTTTTTTTGGCCGGTAAAAGAAGATTAGTCGGCTTATTTAGTAAATTTGTTTTCGGACAAAATCACATAAGTGGACTTATATAGTATTGTCAAATAAAAGAGTTGATCCATTTTTTTTAGATGATTTTTCTTTTTGAGTTTTTTATAAGAAATAATATTAGTTTTGAGTTATATTCTTTTGTCAGAATGTGTATTTTATTAATACGTACCCAGAGAGCTAATAAAAAAAAAATTCGATTTTGGTACTTATGTGCTTGTGTCCGCCAGCCAGAGTAACAAACAGCAATAAAAACTTTAAGAAAGTTTTAAAGATGTTAGAAGAAACATAAATATTTTATATTTATATGGTTAATTTATTGAATTTTATAGGGTTTTTCCAATGTCAATGTGGAGCTATGTAGAACAAATATTTAACTAATGATACTAGTTCAGTTTTTTATCTGAAGGTTTGTTTTAAGAGATGTTTCGGTTTTTATTTACTGAATGAGGTGCATAATGCCGTAACGTAGGAATTCCATAATAGGATGCAATTCTTAGGCGCTGAATTAACCACCGCGACTTAATTATTATGAAGTAATTTCGAGAGTGTGTACAAATGGTTTAATTAAAGGCTTGGAGTAATCACCTGTAGATTACTTTTTTTGAATCCTCGTTATCATATTGATATTTTTATCATATTGTATTTCGAAGTTTGTAGATAAATATTAATCCTACTCTCGTCTAACTTTTATTTAGTTCATTTTCCACTTGTAGTTTGATATAACATAATCTTTACCTATTCCTCTATTGATTTTCCATAAAGAAAAACTTAAATAACGTACAGAAATCGATTTTTAAAGTTGTAAAAAATATTATATTCAAGCAATTTCATTCGGTAATGTTGTTTTGACTTGCTTGAAAGTTATCAAATTTTTCTATAAATCTTTAACACTTAAATTATCCTCCATAATTAAAAAAAATTGTTAATATGTCGAAATGGAAATTGCTATTTTGGATATTGCGAAATGGACATTGCATATGACTTCAGATTTAGTTCTTTTTATAAGTGAATATCATACACAAATAATTTTGAGCCATTACTTTAAAAATAAAATTTTAATAAAGCATATTTTTACATAAAATAATGTAACCGTATCATTTCCATTTAGTTTTAAAAAACTTATTAATATATAAATATAACATATTAATTTAATTATAATAAAGAATTTAATTATAATATTTAATTATAAGCATATTTAATATTTACTATTGAAATTTTGGTAAAACATTTGTTTATCTATTGAAGACATAAAGGCAAAATCATAGATTAAAGATATTTGTTTTTCTTTGATAAAATTGCAAGAAATTTAAATATTTCAATTTCTGACATGTCATGTTAGTTATATTAGCCGAGCCGGCCTAAATGCTTTGATTTTGGAAACTTTAAATTAGTCCGTAATATTTATATTTGTACTAGTGCGTAAATCTCTGTTACTATATTTAATTTGTTTCACCTTTACATAATGTATGAATGTTAAAAATGGGCTTTATTTAATATAATCTTTGATGTCGTCAATTTTCACCTGCATTAATGTTAATGGAAGTGTTACTGAATCAAAATTAATGCCTTTTAATATTCTTAATAATATGTATATTCATAAGTTCTTTAAATATATGTGCATATTTAAATAGAACTGTATCAAGTTGCTCTACAAATATTTTAATTTAATATAGGCCGGCGATGTAATTATATTTATGTTCTGTTCCTTTTATGAATTTGACCTCCACAGTATTATTTTTATATCTCGACCAAAAAGACAAAACAGCTTAAGTCGACATAAGCGTGAAATTAGTTATATATTACATTACATCCCTCTTTCTCCTTTATTCATAAGACAAATATAATTTTTCCGTTATCAGCTTTCTTACCGTAGCTATATGCAAAAACTTAATAGCTTAAGTCAGTAAGAGGAAATTGTTCCAAATCCAAAATAGCTTATGTAAGTTTAAGCTATTTCGCCGTTTTTACATCATTCAGTTTAATAAGGAACAATAGCTTATGTTATAACATTACAATTTTTTCAAATTTGCTTATGTCGATTTAAGTTTTTTTTCCATATTTTGTTTAGCGCATATATAAATCTAAAGTGGACTTTAGCTATTTTGCCATATTTTTTTTAGTACATTGCTAACTCTAAAGTCGACTTAAGCTATTATTGGAAAATTCAATTTCAATTTATGTTGAAAAATTAATTTTTCCAAATTGGTTTAAGTATACTTTAACTATTTTGGTTGTCTTTATTCTGGGAAAATTTAAAAAATAAGTCTACACAAGCTATTATTCCTATTACAATGTGTATATAAAAGTTGAACTCATGTTAGTTTTCATAGTTATTTGCAATTAGTGAATCGATGTTGAACTTGAATGTATTCGTGTAGTATAATAATTATTAATAAAGTGCTAAATACTGATAATAAACGTTGAATAATAATATTTAATTATAATTTAAATTGAATTTTACATAAAGTGAAAAATAATAATAAATATTATTTTAAAATGAAACGTAATGAAATTTTTTACTGGCTTTAAAAGATAAAAATAAAAAAAAATATAAGAAAGATGTGGGATCCAAATACCAATCCAATGTTGCTACTGGTAAGTTTTGTGAATAGTGTTTTAAATTTTTAAATGTAACTTAAACCAAATATATACAGGAAGTCAACCTTTTGTTATGGAAAAAAAGTCTCAACGATCGAGTGAAAAAATTTCCAGGTTTTTATTTCTTTATTTCGTTTTATTTAATAAATTTCTATGATATACGTAGGCTCTGCAATCCCAGTTGAAGAAATGATATTTGAACCAGTAGTTCCAAATGAAACGGCTTCAAGCTATGGCTTAGGCGCATTAATACGAGAAAGCCTAAAAGTAGGTGACAATACTCCATCAATTCATTATGACCAACTTAAATCTTTTGATAATAATTTAAATAACATAAAAATCGTAAATTATTGGAAAGATACTGATATGAGAGTAGATGGTGACGAGATTTGTGAATCTGATGGTATAATGCAATATGCTGATTTGACCAATACTTATTCAATACCGGAGGCTGTGAATAATTTTGAGGACGATGATGATAGCTGTGAAGATCCTGATTTTGTACCCACTTCAACACCATCCATATCTAGCAGCGACTGCATTATTGTTATGGGTTTGAATCTAGAAGATAATTTGCGTACGGAAAATTTTGAGCGTGTAATAAATACTAATGAAAATCGGGAAGAAATTGCTACAGATAATCGAAAAGAAAATAAAAAATCTAGACAGTTAAAACGAAACACTGGTAAGTCCTATAATACTTCGAAAGGAAAAACTGTATTACAAAGATCATTTAAAAAGCTATCTAATTTTCGCCGTAAAGGTAATAATAAGATTACCGAAAACGAACAAGAAATAATATTTCAACAGTATTGGAGTCTTGATAGTTATAATTTACGTCAAATGTTTTTACGAGGATTAATTGAAATTGTTCCGAAAAAAAACACAGCGAATTAAAACAAATGTCACGCAAAGAAATCGTGAAAACTCCAATTATTATTTTTTAGAAATCAGAACAAAAAGAATAAGTGTATGTCAAAAGTGTTTTAAAGATACTTTAGGAGAGACTGATTCTTTTATTAAATCTTTTATTAAGAAAAAAATACATGATGATCAAATTATGCTTGATAATAGAGGATCGCACATTCCTGCTAATAAACTTGGTGAAGATAAGATATCTGAAATAAAAAATCATATCAACAGCTTTCCGGCATAAGAAAGCCATTATACCAGACAAGCATCGCAATTAAAGTATCTTCAATAACATTGAACAAAATGTATAGCTTATATTGTGAAAAAATTATAAAGCCTGTATCGATTACTAAGTACGGACAAATTTTCAGAACAATGAACATAAAGTTCAAAGCTCCACATGCTGATACTTGTAATAAATGTGATATCTTGAAAGCCAAAATTGATCTAGCTGTTGGAGAAGAATTATCTGTACTCAAAGCCGATCAAGAAAGGCACCAAAGCGAATCAACTATAGCATACAAAGCTAAATCGAAAGATAAAATATTAGCACTTTCAGATGAGTCAATTAAAGTTTTAACATTTGATTTGCAATAATGTTTGCCAACTCCGTTTTTAAAAACATCGGTGTCCTTCTACAAACGTTCATTATGGACATTTAATTTAAGAATATGTAGCGATCGCGATAATTTTGTCCACCTATTTTTTTTTTTAAATTTGGTAAAATTTATATACAAATATAATTATACTATAAAAATAATCTTAATGTCTGTAATTTTTTTTATTAAAACATTGTGGCAGATTTCACCTTTCATTTAATATAGATTAGATTTATATAGACCTATTTATACTATTTAATATACCACCTTATTGTAAATTAATGGTTAGCATATTTCGAAATATAATAAATTAATAATAAATTAGAATAACTAGTTAAAATAAAATCCTACAACAAATAGTTAATTAAAAATTAAAATAATTAACAATTAAAAGATCAAAGAGACATCTAGGGTAATAATTAAAAATAAATATAGTAAATTAAATTAAGAATGCTTTCATTGTTAATTATAAGAAAAGAAAGTAATTTTAACATCGACACACGATCATGAAAAATGTGCCCGGATGCAAAAATGAGAGATGGAAACTTCCTCCTTTTCAGATTAGTTTTTTTAATAAGACATACAATAATAAGTTAATTTAAGTGTATCATATAATTGTATATAAAAAAAATTGACATTGAACTGTAATAACTCGGTAATATAATACGTGTATATTATAATAGAACAATTATTAATGTGCTGGAATGTTTTGATTTTTTTTTGTGTAACCTATATTCAAAAATAATTTTTGCGTGTAAGTGTAGATGTATGATTAATTATATTGAGAAGTAAATACAACATGTTTGATGAGTATATTTAAAAAAAAAAAATAAGTTTGATTAATATGTTTAAAAAAGGTTTGAATTGGTAAAAAAAAAATTGTATGATTAAATAAGATTTATAGTTGGATAATTTTATATATGATATCAAACATAAGATAAACAGTGAAATTTTTATATAGAAAACTAATAAAGTGATAGTGATTGAAAATTTAATAGAAATTTTAAAATATATAACTAGTATTAATGTTGTTAAATATAAAAATTATTTGTGATAATAATATTTTTTGTTAAATAGTAAAGTAAACTAGAAAAAATTACCGGGTTTATTAAATAAAATATTAGAATAAATTAATGATTAAAAAATTGAATAAAATTGTAGTTCGTGTTATGTGTAATGAATGAATTAAAATTTTAAAATATTATTGGAGAAACAGTGAAAAAAAAAAATTGTTTTTTTAAGTTATTTAAAATAAAGAAATTTAAGTGTATTTTTGTTGAAAAGATTAAACTAGTTGTGATTTTTTTTTTTCTTGAGAAAGTAAAGTAATTATTTAAATACAATAATAAAAATTTCAGATATTGTAAAAGAAGTGTAGTAATAAATAAATGATAAATAATACGTTATTTTTTTTTGTAAATAAATAGAGTTAGTGGTTTAAAATTTCGAAAAAAAAATTATAATAAAATATAAATAAATAAACAAAAATAAATAATTAAACAAATAAAAAATAAATAATAACAATTCATATATATAAATAATTAAACAAATATAAAAAAATATAAATAATAACAATTTAATTAAAATTATACATAATAAAATATTTTTAATAAATTTATGGCACCAGTTACCCGCAGCAACAAAAATAAAGAGAAGAAACCAGTCAGTGTTGCTGCATGGCTAAATAATACTATTTTCAATAACAATAGTAAAAGCAAAGAATTGGGGGAAGAAGACATCAGCTTTGGAAATTCGTCACTAATTGAATCAACTCCGAGAGCATCTATTCCAGTACCAACGCTCAGTGAAAATTACAGAGGAAGATCTGTTACTTTTGCTGAAGATAATCAACAAGAAACATCATCATTTAGTGACGAAGAGTACGAGCCAATAGGAGCAGTGGGAGGAGTGCAAGGTCAAACGGGTACAAATTACGTTAATACAAATTTTGAAAATTTAGATAAAAATCAACATAATTTAAGTTTCATTAATAATAGTAACATAAAAAATAGGTCTAAATTAATAGAGATAGCATCGAATATGAAGGATTACGAAATGGATCAGTTTAAAAAACAAGGGGCTGTACCCCGTACTTTAAATAACAATTTAATAGGAAATAATAATGATAATTCGCAGGAAAATAATAGGGAACCTCTTGAAAATCCTTTAAGAACGTGTAACACTAATAGATTAAATAATGTTGATTTAGGTAATATTACATGATAATAACAATAAAAGTAGACGTAATTCAAATATTTTATCAAGAGACCACACATATGATCTAGGTGTGACGGTAAACAGTAACAATCAGAACAACACGACCATACCATTAGAACGGGCATATCGAACTTTTTTTCAGGGCGTACCTATTTTTACGGGTGAGGGTGATCGGACGATATTGGACCTCCAAAATTTTGTTTCTCTTGCACATGACGCATACTTCCGAACCGACCAACTTGACAGACCAGTAGTTTTAAACCAAATTATAAGAGGAAAACTACGAGGGAAAGCAGCGGATATTTTCATGGACCGTGTTGTACAAAATTTTCGTGATTTTAAAATAGTTCTAGAAAACGCGTCTCTACCGTATAAAGACTTACCACTGCTTAGGACTGAGATCGAGGAATGTGTTCAAATACCGGACGAATCAGTGGAACAATTCGGCGATCGGGAGGAAAGAAAGTTAGGTTGCTTCAAGGCTGCGGCGAGGTATAAATATCCGACCGGTCACGAGGGAATTATTCAAGACGCTGAAGAGACCGCTAGACGGACTTTTATTCGAGGACTCCAATCGGAAACGATCAAACAATATATCGTCGGTCAAAATCCATTAAGCTTCCGGGAAACTGTGAATCACTCATGTAGATTTGCTAGAGAATCCCTGGAGCTATTAAAACCATCGAGACGCGGTTTAACAGATTCGAATCCGACAAATTTGGATGCAACAAAAATTCTAATGGATCTTATACAAAATTTACAGAGGACAAAAATTGACAGTGAAAATTTGGGACCAGTAGACAATAGATTAAACAGACCAGTACAGCAACAAAATAGACCAGCAGGTATACCTCGTATGAACCATCAATGGAATCGATCCATAACACCTAACAGAGACGGACCTAGGGTGACTTGTTTCAATTGTGGACAGCCTGGCCATATTAGTAGGGACTGCAGAGCACCTCGGAAAGTGTCACCTAAAATGTCGTTTTATGTAAAAATGCGGGGCATATTGTGTCGTTTATGTAAAAATACGGGGCATATTGCCACTAATTGTCCATTCAACAGACAGCAACAGGTATCAGCTACTATTCCCGCTCAGGTTAATACGATTCGAGACGTGACGGAACAAACGATTTGTGATTGGTGTGAACGACAGGGTCACACCGAATTGACATGCTCCGCTCGACAACGATACCAATCTAGACAGGGAAACGGCTCAGGGATGAGTCAAAATCCCTAAACTCGTCCCTTGGTAGTGTGGAGGAGGGTGGAAGTGTAGCTGAAGTTGGTAGTAATAGATTTGAGCCTCTAGTAAAGATTCCACTTGATATCGCGAAAAAACAATCCGTAACTTTATTAGTGGATACTGGAGCTCAAATAAGTTTGTTAAAAAGGGACACATTGGACAAGGACACACTCATTAAGACGGACGAAAAGACGGTAATTCGAACTGTTCACGATCAGAGTGAAACGTTAGGGAAATGCCATGGAAAGTTTTTAACACCGGAAAATTTAAATTGTGATTTTCAGGTAGTTGGCAATAATTGTGAATTACCGGCTGATGGAATTCTAGGGAATGACTTTTTGGCTGAGAATTGTAATATACTTGGACCGGACCGGACGCTACATTTTCCAAAAACGGACAGAAATAAAATAGAATTTAAGTTACCTATAGTTGATAAAAGTAAAATAAATTTCAATAATAATAATAAAACAATTAATTATAATAAAAAACTAGAAACAAATTTTAATAAGAATTCGAAACTAAATATTTCTATGTGTAGGAATTTTGAAACAGGTTTTTCAGGTGACGAAGTAGACGAAAGGAGAAAAAATGTGGAAATAAATTTAGGGAATTCAAATTTAGGTACAATATTTTCAGGTGTTCGAGACAAAATAGAGGATGGTGTAGTAGGAGAAAATTATTCTGGAATTGTCATTCCCGGAGCTCTAAATAGTAGAGCCAATCTGGAAATGGAAAATCCCATTATAATTAAGAAATCAATTTCGGAAATTATTGAAATGCCCAATCGTAATACATTAAACGATTCGAATTTGGGAGTTTTAGAATGTAAAACCAATTCTGAATTCAGGGGTGAGGAAAATATTTTCTGGAGAAAGGGTGAAGTTAACGAGTCATCGGTATTTTGTGCAGGAGCTGAAAACAAAACAGTCAATCTTGACGAAATCCAGACTAATAACGGGACACTCGAGCTCATTGATTTCTTGGGTTATGATGAAAACCAACAATTCGAGAAAAATGTTTCAAGTGCTGGTAATAATCCAGCCGAACTTGAAAATATTAGGAATTTTGAGGAGACACCAAATCTTATCGATTTCACAGAAAATTTGCAACCTGTAATTATATCAGCTCGTACTGAAAAAATAATTGAATTAAATGTTGAAGCAACTGGTGATGTTGTTTGTTTAAAAAAGGATTTTGGAAATGGATTATTTATGGCTAATAGTATAGGATCAATACATAATGGTAAATTAATAGTTGCATTAATGAATTTAACTGAAAAAGATATAGAATTACCTGAATTTAAACCAGATTTGTTACCACTGCAGGAGTATACAGTACAGGAATTGGGAGAATGGTCTACAATAAATAATAAAGTAAAATTGAGAAAAAATAAAAGTAAAATGAACGAACCAATAGCACATATTCGCCACTTGTTTAATTATGATAGTGCTGAGCAAAATACCGAAGTAGAACAAAGAATACAAACATTAAAGAAATCACTATGTTCTGATGATGACACATTAAATTGGGAGGAGATGAAAGCATTGGAGAAAATTTGTGAGGAATGTCACGAAATTTTCCATTTATCAGGTGACAAGTTAAGCTGTGTTCAGGGAATTACGCATTCAATACCCATTAAAACTGATGCGATACCAATAAACAGCAAACAGTACAGATTGGCTGAATGTCACAAACAGGTGATTAATGAAGAGGTCGAAAAGTTGTTATCCGAGGACATAATCCAACCAAGTAAGAGTCCTTGGAATGCCCCATTATTAGTTGTACCTAAAAAAGCTGGTGCTGATGGTAAAAAAAAATATAGAGTTGTAATAGATTTTAGAAAACTGAATGAAATTACTATAGGCGATGCTTTCCTACCCCGCATAGAAGAAATTTTGGACCAATTAGGAGGATCCCGGTATTTTACAACCTTAGATTTAGCCAGTGGTTACCACCAAGTCCAAATGGAACCAACAGACCAAGAAAAAACAGCCTTCAGCACCTCGTACGGCCACTTCGAATTTAAACGAATGCCATTCGGTCTGACTGGTGCTCCAGCAACGTTTCAAAGAGTTATGAATTGCGTACTGGCGGGCGGGCCTCCAAGGTTTCAAATGTTTTGTGTATCTAGACGACATAGTGGTTTATGGAAAAAATCTGGTAGATCATGTCGAAAAACTGAGAATGGTGTTTCAGCGACTTAGGGAACACAATTTAAAACTTCAGCCAGAAATACGAAATACGAAACTTGGGCAATACGAAACTTTCGCACATATATACTTGGAAGAAATTTTACAGTGTTCACGGACCATAAGCCCCTCATATGTGAGTATAATAAGAAAAACCCAGAGGGCAGGATCAATAGATGGAAAATGCGATGGGCAGAATACACTTTTCAAATAAAATATAAACCAGGTAAAAAGAATGGTAACGCTGATGCGGTCAGTAGGATTCCATATAACGAGGTTATTGATATAGAATCAGAGGAAAATAATAAAAACTAAATTAACTGATCAAATAAAAAACAAAAAGTTAAATAATATTGATGAGAAAAATATCAAAATATCAGATAAATACGGTTTCAATATAAATATTTTAACCAGAGGACAGACAGCAAAATTAAAACAGGACAACCAACTGAATGACACGCAAATTTTGACATCAGACGAAGAATCAACTGACAGTGATGACGAGAACGATAAAACTGTGTCAAAAGAGCAATGGACAAAAAAAAATAGAATTAGTAGACTGGAATGAAATTGGGGAGGTAATAAGACAAAATCATGATACACCCATAGGAGGACATTTAGGGATAATAAAGACGTACAAAAGACTAAGACGACATTATTTCTGGAAAAATATGTTGAGTACCATAAGAAAATATATTGTAAAATGCCCTAAGTGCCAAATAACAAAACGTGGTAAAGTGACAAAATTACCAATGGCTATTACTGATACGGCTAATAGGCCGTTTGACAAAGTGTATTTGGACATCGTGGGACCTTTCCCAGTTACTAATCAAGGAAACAAATACATTCTCAGTTTTCAGGACGATTTGTCAAAAATGTTGGACTGTATCGCATTACCCAATATGGAGGCAACTACTGTGGCACAAGCATTCTATAAAAATATTATTTTGCGTTATTCGATAATTCCGAAACGATTAATTACCGACCAAGGAACAAATTTTACAAGCCAAATATTCAAAGGATTGTGCAAAATATTAAAAATTAGAAAAATAGAAACAACAGCATATCATCCTCAGTCCAATGGATCATTAGAACGCCGCCATGGACCATTAGTGCAATATTTGAAGATGATTGTGGAGAAAAACGTACAAACTTGGGACGAGTGGCTTGCGGAGGCTTTTTTACACATAATCATACACCTCACGAAGGAACAAAGTACTCGCCACTGTTTGTGTTGTACGGTTTCTGTGATCCTCTACCTAGCAACTTGAAACGATCGGTAGAACCTCTATACAATAATGAAAATATAGGCAATGTAGTGAAATACAAGCTGCAAACAATTCGTAAAATAGCTCGTGAAAATCTTAAAACCAGCAAATTAAGATCAAAATTCCACTATGACAAAAGATCTAATTTGAGTAGTTATAAAATCGGTGATAAGATTTTGTTAATAAATCCGTGTAAGGACCACAAATTGAGTTTAAATTGGCTAGGTCCCTTTGAAGTAATAGAAGTACCGAACAATTTAAACACTATAATAAAAATTAAAGGGAAATTGCGTAAGGTACATAACAATAGATTAAAATTATGGTCTGACGGAAAAATTAAGCAGTAAATTCATCATTCCCTAAAACTCATCTTATATTTTCAAACAGTAAATTAGTCATTCGCTATTTATTTTATATATTACTCTTTCGACACATAATAATAATAGTTCCTAACAGGTATATTCTCTTTATTGTGTGATAAAAAAAAATGAAGAAAGGCGGAGCCTATAGTTGAAAGGGGAAGGAATTCGGTAGTGGAAAGACGAAGAATCTCGACTGACCAATCGGTGACAGAGAATTCGCAACGAACGCCGAAAACTACGGATAAAACGGTTTACAGACCAAAACTGAAAAAGTTACCAAAAACGCCACCACGACAAGTACGAACTAAACTGTCGGACGAACACGTAGACCCTCATGTGCGATCTTTTAGGGACTGACTTAACTAAATACACTATAGTTAAT
Organism: Rhamphomyia laevipes; assembly: GCA_963920725.1. Classification (NCBI taxonomy): domain Eukaryota; kingdom Metazoa; phylum Arthropoda; class Insecta; order Diptera; family Empididae; genus Rhamphomyia; species Rhamphomyia laevipes. Next base: position 112,880,203 of record OY987255.1, read on the forward strand.
TTTTTTATTGTTATCTTATTTTACTGTTCTGCTATCTTATTTTATTTTCTTACTATCCCTTAGGGAATGAATTGTTTAATTCTTTATTATTTTCAATTTCCTCTTAGTTTAAATTTTTAATATTTCATATGAATAGGGTTAAACGAAATGTAGTAAATAGTAAGTTACAAAAAGGATTTTCAAGGGAAGTACAGTAAATTCTTTTTTTTAAGTTAAATTGATCCATTTCATATATAGAATATATATACATAAATTTATTTTCATAATTGTCTTAGTAAAGTTAATATTTTTTATTCATTTCATAAATTTGTTTAAATAAAAAATAAGAATATACTGTAATTAATAAAATTTTGTTATTTAATTCATTTTTATAATTTTGTTATTAGTAATTTATTAAACTTTCGTTATTTAATTCATTTTTATGGTTTCAATGCATTTTCATAGTTTAGTAATAAGTAATTAATAAATTTCTGTTATTTAATTCTTTTTTATAATTCTGTTATTAGTAATTAATAAATTTTCGTTATTTGATTCATTTTTATGGTTTTGTAATAAGTAATTAATACATTTTTGTCATCCATTTTTATAATTTTGTTAATAATTTAAATTTCACATATTCATATTAGTTAATTGATTTTTATAATTTTGTTAATACATTTTTGTCATTAAACTCATTTTTATAATTTTGTTAATAATTTAAATTTTATACATTCATATTAGTTTTGATAAATTCATTAAGTAAGATGATTAAATTTCCTATTAAATTTTTTGTAATAATATGTTAAAGAGATAATTAATTTTGTTTATAATTTCTTGTATAATATTCATTATTAATTTTTTATATATATGAAAAAAGATTGTTTATCAAATATATTTTTTTTGTATCAATAATTTTATATACATGTAATGTACCATAACGAAACACGGACCAAATATACCCCAGTTTCCAGGAAAAAGTCCAATTTTACAAATTGTCTTTTTCTTCGGGGATTGGGAGGTGTTGTATAAAATACAAGTCACCCTGTCTTTCAATTACTTGTGCAATAAACGCACTAATAATAATTCCCAAAATTAATATTAGCAATTAATAACTGTAGCGGAAATCGACTTGCTTAATTAGCACTTTTGCTAATTAAGCAAAGTTGAATGCTCAGGTGATTGAACGACGGTAATGAGACCTTGATTATTATTTGTGAGAATAAAAATCAAGGCCACGTTTTACCAAAAAGGGTTGACTTGGATTTTATAATTTGATTAATAGAGTTGAGTTGATTCGTAGTCGCGTCGAAGTAAAGTCGGTCTGGATTTTGAATTAATAAAAAGAATAGTTAAAAATAACTTAAATAAGAGATAAATAAATTGTTACTGGTTTTAAATTAATTATTTAATGTGTTTTATTTATAATTAGAAAATTTCCAGATTTATATGGTTTATGTTATAACCGTAAGTATAACAGTATTTTGGTTCATTGAAATTTAGGATAGGATTTTTTTTATGGTATTGGTCATTAATGTTTATGAGTCCCGTATTGTAGGCAGGGGTCAGCAATATGTGTGCCATAAACGTAGTGGCTATTTCATTGAAAAAAATTAATTAAAACTAACTCTCGGTGGGAATTTAAAATTTATTTTGTAGAATCCTGGAATTGTAAAAACCATAGCGTTAGCAATCAGCTGCCTGCTGAATAATATTTAATATCAATGCTGGGGAGGATAAGAAGTAAGTTGAACGAGTCCTGGAGGCTATAAAAGCATGACCACTGCGCCGTTCAAACTGAAAATTATCATAGTAAATGGCGATAAATTATTTTGTTTTGTTTGGTTTATTTTTTTTTTGCATCAATTAATGTATAAATAATTATGACAGGGTGAACCGCCATATTTCTTAAGTAAAGATATAATAATTTAAAAATCAAAAATATATAGTTAGCAGTTTTGACTAGTAAATTAGGAAAAAGTTAATTAAATGAATAGAGCTATTATAGAGAATAATCGAGAAATAACAGAATAATTAAATAATTTGATTTATATTGAAAAAATAAAATAAAATAGTTACCTACTAAATTTGTTATACAATTTTTAAGTTTAGAATTAGATACAATTCAAAATATATAAGCATTTAATTGTATCTTATAGGTAAAATAATTCGAAAAAAAAAATTTTTAGGATTATATATAGATATAGTAAGCAATAGTATTAAATATAGTATAGTATTTGGTCTGAATTAGCATAATTTAAATCGACTGTTAATAAATTTAACAGTCGATTTAAATTAGAAATTTAAATTCTAGAAATTTTTTTTTTTTTTAGAAATTTTTTTTAGATTTTTTTTTTTTTGTAACTTAAATACTTTATTTTTTTTTGTGTAAATATGAATTCAGATAGTAAAAAGGGTCGTGATCGCGGTAGACTTAGCTTTAATAGAACACACGGTATGTCAACTAGACGACATCCAGTTAGCTAAAACCCAGTCTTAGATCCCGTACTTTTTCCAATTCTGAATAATACAAACCAAATTGAGGTTAGAGCGGATGTTCATAGGGCAAATGTAGTAAGTAGCGATTCCGGGTCTGATGAAGAAGATTAATCAAATAAAACTGTAGTTGCAGTTAATCCTCCAAAACGTACAACAAATTTAGAGGAGAATTGGGTTGATACAAGTGACGACGATGTTTTTAAAGGGCGAATATTTAGTCCAGCGACATCGATTGCACCCAGAAATACTGTTGGCACTGCGAATGTTAATAGGACGGAAGTTAAAAATTTAATCTCAGCAGCATTAGGAGCAAATCATGCAATCACTATGAAAAATCTTGGTGATTTAATTCCTATTTTGGTTCAGAGATCATTAACTGAAGAGATACAACAAATTCAAAAAACATCCGTTTTGACAAATGATCCAAATTTAATCACAAATCAAATTTTAGATACTGAGCCAAATAATGCATCAAGTTCTAGTTCTGGTCGAAACGTTAAAGAAACTTTTCACACACCGCAAGGTAATGTAAGTATTAGAAATCTCTCAACACCGTTTGAATCAAATAATAAAGCAGAAAATAAATCAGCACCTGAATCAAATAATGAACCATCGTCCAATTTGGCGAGCGCAGCCACAAGTTATAATAATGTGCCACGACGTCAACCAATGCACGTTGATTTTGCTGATCATGCACAGACTGATTCAAGACAAAGTTCAGATTCTAAAGTGAGCCAGCAAGATAATGAAGCTGGGTTAGAACAAAGATTGATGAACTTTATAAGCATGGAATTGAACCGTATTCTAAATAGACAACAACATGTACCAGCGCCACAACAACAACAGCAACAACAACGGCAGCAAACTGAACCACAACAACATGAATCATTGAACCAACCATCTTTACAGCAGCAATGGTCGTTTCCAACAAATTCTTATAGGCAAAATTATGAACCACAATGTTCTGTACCACAACCATCAGTATATCGTAGTTCAGGTGTAAATAACCCACGAAATAGATATTCCAATACCAGTAGCGATAGTTTCAGATCACCAATGATTAATTGGAAGTGGAAATTTGATGGTAAATCAATGAATATAATGGATTTCATACATCGAATTGAAACGATGGCTTGGAAACAAGGGTTATCTGATGATCATATTAACAGTAATATACATCTGCTTTTAGATGGAAAAGCTGATGAATGGTACTGGCGATACTCTCGGCAATATCCTGATGAGAGTTGGGGACAGCTCAAAGATGCTTTAATAGAACAGTTTAAAACATTGGAATCAGATGATGAAATTTTAATGATGATGATGGAACGTAAGCAGTTCGCCGGAGAAACATTTGATGATTTTTTAAGCGTAATGAGTTGTTGGAATTTACAGCGAACGAATCCTCTAACGCAGCGTTTCCCAAAGTGTGTTCCGCGGAACCCTGGGGTTCCGTGGACTGATAGCAGGGGTTCCGCGAACTTTTTTTAAATAAATAATTTATAAAAAAAAAAGATTTATAAATAAAGATTAATAAATAATTCTCGATTTTATTCGATCCAATTTAAAATTCTTTTTCAATTCCAATGATATTGCCTTCAAAAATGCATTTCTATTCTATTTCATATAGATGCCAATTCCATTTCATTCACTATATAAAAACTAGATCTGGCAACATTTGCATTCATAAGATTATTTTTTTTATATTATTAATCAACAATCGAATGAATTTATTTTATTTTTTGTATTATTGTTATTTTTTTTAATAAATACTATAATTTTCTGTAATACTATAGCTCTTATTAATATTCCCGATATTAAAATTCTAAGATTTTTGTAAATAGGGTTCCGTCAAAAATTTGAAATCAAAAAGGGTGCCGCGGTGAAAAAACTTTCGGAAACGCTGCTCTAACGGAATCACAGTTCACCAATATTATTCGAAATAATTTGCTTTTTAGAACGCAAACAAATATTTTGACATCGACAAGTAATAATATCAATCAGCTTCGAGAACTAGTAAGAAAATCTGAGAAATTATTTGCTAGACAACGCTATGCACAGCGTGTAGTACATGAACTCGACGTCGACACCAATAACGTTTGTGATCATCAAGAAATCGAAGAATTAAAATTTAAAAGAGATACTACGAATATGGTGTGTTATAATTGCAATCAGCGTGGACATGCTCAATATGAGTGTAAGTTGCCAAGACCGAGTTATTGTTTTAAATGCAAAAATCGAATAGAAGCTAACACCATTTATTGTTCAAAATGTTTGACGGGAAACGCGGAAATGCATGTGTTGGAGCCGAAGTCAACACAGGCGATAGCAAAACCTTCGGAAAGAAATTAAACTAAGATCAAAATGATTCAAACTTACCGGATATTCTAAGCAAAATCACGAATTTAAATAATTTAAAAAGTAATAAATTTGATCAAAATAATAATAACGACAAACAAATTAAAGTTTTATCAAAAACAGATCACCAAATATATAGTACTAATCAGCGAGAATTGAAATCTTTTCATCAAAGATTAATGGATTATGATGCGGCTAGAAAACGAATACATATTCAATACTGATAGTAGTTCAAATATTAATGACAAAAATTTGTTATCAGGGAAAAGAAAATGATTGTATAAATGTAGACTTAGACATAAACAAATTAAGAAATTAAATAAAAACATAGAAGAAAGTATTTTACAATCTATATCTCAAGATCCACGGTTGTATATATCAGTGAGGATAGGAAATGAAGACATCGTTGGCCTGTTGGACAGCGGTGCTAACATTTCTTGCCTTGGTAACGGATGTATAGAACTGATGGATAAATTAGGTATTTCTTTCACTAAAATTAATGCTAAAGTTAAAACAGCTGATGGAAGTTCGAATACGATAATCGGTTTTTTTGAAACTTTGATCAGCTTTGAAAATGAAACAAATATGTTAAAATTATATCTGTGCCCTTCTTTAAAACAAAAATTATACCTGGAGTGGAATTATGTAATGTGATAGGTGATAGAAAACTGTCACTATAAAAATGAAAGTATTATGTAAAGTGATAATCACTGTGATTAGGGTGATAACAAATTTGGTGTCACTATTTGATTTTTTTTTTGTTATTTTGCATTTAGTTTTTTTTTCTGCTGTTATTTTGCGTTTAGTTTTATTAATAAATAATGTAAGTATATACATATTATAAAAAAAATTAAATTAAACTTGTACGTTTAAGGGCAAACTCAACTGCAAACGCGCAACAAATAAAAATTCTAACTAAATTTATGAAGGAGCATGTAGATTTAGCTAGATCCTACTTGCCTCAAACGAGTCAAGGTAGGCAACATTCAAAGGAGATGTGGGAATCTTTAAAAAAGCAATTAAATGGTAATGGACCACCAATAAAAACTGTGACGGAATGGAAAAGGGTAAAAATAACTAGAATGTAAAATAAAAATAAACTAATTTAATATTATATTTACAGGTATGGACAATCCGAAAATATAGATCGAAACAAAAATTGGTAAAGAATAAAAAAAATATTAACAAAACTGGTGGTGGCCCGTTTAGTGGCCAAGTTCTAAATCAAAATGATGAAGCTATTATTGCAGCATGTGGTTTAGAAGCTACTGTCAGTGGCATAGCTGGAGCTAAAACATTTGGCGCCACTAAAAATCGTAAGCACAATTTAATATCAATAAAATATACATTCATAAACAAAATATTTTGATTAAAGACAGAGGAAATGAAGGCAGCTACAGTAGTACAGAAAGTTTAACTATCGAAGAAAGTGAAGAAAATATAGATGCAACAAACAACAACGACATATATCGCGAATTGGAATTCCTAGAGCCATTTCAGGAAGATATTGATAATAGAGCTGCACCAACTGAGCAAAATGTATCAAACTCACCAATACTACCAAGACGCCAAAACAAAAATGCAGAAAAAATCAACTTACAAAAACAAACGCTGGAATTACAAAAAAAATTCATATTGCAGCATGAAACATTAGTGGCAACTGTGATAGAATTAAAAAATATAATTATATTAAATAATAATAAGGCAAATGAAGATAATGAGGAGGCTAAAAAAAATAAAAGAGAAGAACTAAGGCTGAAGGTTTTAGAATTGGATATTGCCAAAACTGCCAACGACATAAAAAATGATGGAATTAAATAAAAATTAAATAAAATCCATCATTCTGTGAATTATCATCCTCCAAGTATATTAATATTGCTGTGAATAACATTAATTTTTTTTTGCCTATTAAAGGTTGTTTAGACATATAGATGTTATTTTGTTCCTATGATACATTATAGATATTATATAATCTTCTAATTGTTTTTTTTTATTGCCTATGAAAAGATTTTATTTTTGTTTTACATTTAATAAAAAATAAATGAATTAAATATAATATTTTATTTTAAATTATACTTTTAGTCTTTTTTAATATACATATTTAAAATTAAAAAAATTAGAAATTTTGAAGGCTATCCCTTATCCTATTACGAATTTGTTCCGTTTCTCTGCGTGCTGGCATAATATATGGTTCCGTCATTAATTCCGGTGGTGACCGATATATATATTCTTCTGGAAGAGGAATATTGTATTCCAGACATACATTATGAAGCGCAGCACATATATTTATTATTTTTACGACCTTTTTTGGTGCATATCTACATTTTCTCTCCTCCATAATTATACGCCATCTCGCTGAAATTAACAATAGATATTTAATAAAATGGCAACAAAATTAATAAATGAAATTGTCATACTTTTCAATATTCCGATGCATCGTTCTACTATATTTCTTGCTTTAGAATGAACATCATTAAATTTAGAATTAGGGGTATTTTCGCCAGCTGACCGATAAGGTGTCATTAAATACGGTTCTAAGGGATATCCACTATCACCTAAAAAACATAGATTTATCAAATTATTATAATGGCAATAAAAGAACTACCAAGCAGCCAACAGTTTTTTCTATTTTCAGCCCACTCTCTTTCCATTTCATCTCGTTCGGCACTTTCACGCCAAACGAAACTATCGTGGGCACAACCACCGAATTTCGCATTAATTGCTAAAATTTTAGCATTTTCATCACAAATCTAAAATTATTTTTTTATTAGTAAGAAAATTGTAATTTAGTTTTTCTTTTACTTACAATCATGGCATTTATACTATGTCTGCCTTTACGATTATAGAACATATGTTCATTTTCTGTAGGCCTAAGTAACATTATGTGCGTACCATCAATAACTCCTACAACTGTGAAACTTAATTAGTATAAATCTACACACATTACCTATGTACTTTACCTCCAGGATATCCATATTTATCTAAAAAATGTAATTTTGTTGATTCATTTGATGTAAATTGAATCATTTTATTACAAAGTTTATTTTCCATTATATCTATAACGTTGGTTGTAATAATAGAAACAGTGCTTTGAGCCATAGGTGCCACCCAATCTGCTCCCACTTGTCTTTGATAAGCACCACCGCCAAGAATATTTAATGTTGCAGCCAACTGCAGTATGGCAGGAATATATGTTGTTCTTATGCCATTATCTAACTGTAGTTCGTTTAAAAGCCACAAAAATTCTTCTTTATTTACCCGGAAACTTTTGAGAAATCTTAAAAAAATTATAATTCAAAATAAAATTCTAAAACTTTCATGGGATTTATAAAACTTACATATAGTTTGGCAGTTCAAGAGGATTGGAGATATCCCGCAATTTTTTTCTTAAGTTATTTATATATTTTACACATTCGTCATCATCACTACTTGACGAATTATATGAATCGAAATTGATAAAATTCAACATTTTTATACCTTTTTTTTTTAGTAAACAATAAAAATTGACATTTATGAAAGTATTTTCGTATACGAAATTTTTGTAGTAGAATTTTTTGTGAGTGTAGCCGTATAAACATTAGATATATTGTGATCACATTACATGATGTAATATTTTGTTGTGATCACATTTTATTATCACAGTAGTGACTATCACCTATCACATTACATAATTCAACCCCTGGGTATTGATTTTTGGAACAAATTTCAATTTAATCCATTTCCATTCAAAAATAATATTTCCCATAAGTTTAAAAATAACCCAGATAGTCAAAATGAATGTAAACTTTCTGTGAAACAAAAATTTGAGTTAGAATCGGTTATATCTCAATTTCCAGATATTTCGTTGCTTGGTTTAGGTAAAGTTAGCATAGAAAAACATACTATTGAGATGCTAGAATTTCCTCCACCATCTGAAAATGATAATGAATCAGAAAAACCGAAAATTATAATGCATGATTTAAATTTCCGAGAAAAACAAACGCTTGATAAAATTAAAGATCAATTTCCGTCTTGTGATACTTATGGTCTTGGTAAAACTTTATTAGAAACTCATAAAATTGACACTGGCGATGCAGATCCCATTAAGAAAAATCATTGGCCAATTTCACCAGCAATACAGGCTCTGGTTCATAAAGAGCTAGACCGAATGATTTCTCTTAATGTGATCGAGGAAAGTATAAGTCCATGGAGTAGTCCAATAACTTTAGTAAAGAAAGAGAACAAGGTTCGACTTTGTTTAGATGCGCGCGGTTTGAATTCGGTTACCAAAAAGGACGCATATCCTCTCCCGAAAATAGAAGGATTGCTGAGTCGTTTAAAGGATACTAGGTATATATCCAGCATAGATATAAAGGACTGGCAAATTCTGGCAAATTCCCCTGGAGGAAAGTTCACGGGAGAAAACCACCTTCACTGTCCCGGGGCGACCTTTATATCAGTTTCGTGTCATGCCCTTCGGTCTATGCAACGCAGCTCAACGTCTTTGCCGTTTGATGGATAAAGTTATACTTAGTAGCCTTCGTGAACATGTCTTTGTCTATTTGGACGACTTACTCGTGATATTTCCCGATTTTGTAACGCACATGAAAGTTTTGGAACAGGTTGCAAAGCATTTGAGGATGTCTGGCTTGACAATCAATGTACAAAAAAGCAAATTCTGCTTTCGCGAGTTAAGATATCTTGGATACATTGTATCTGAAAATAAATAAAACGAGTCAGAAGTTCAAATGGACAGACGCGGCTCAGGAAGGGCTCCAGGCATTGAAAAAAGTACTTACCTCGGCACCTTTACTGGTAAATCCCGATTTCTCAAAACGTGTCTATATTCAGTGTGATGCGTGTACAACTGGGGTCGGTAGCGTATTTTTCCAGCTAGATGATGACGGAAAGGAAAAACCCATCGCGTTTTATTCAAAAAAGCTTAACTCAGCACAGCGTAACTACAGTATTACGGAACTGGAGTGCCTGGCCGCGGTGCTGAGTGTAAAACGTTTTCGCCCGTATGTGGAAGGTCTTCCGTTCACCATTATTACGGATCACGCTAGTTTAAAGTGGCTAATGAACCAGAGGGATCTCAGTGGTCGTCTGGCCCGCTGGAGTTTGAAGTTACAAGCATTCGATTTTGAGATCGAGCACAGAAAAGGTTCTCAGAATGTGGTAGCCGACGCATTGTCACGTTTTGCTCATGTTGATGAAATGCAGGTGTTTAATTCAGCAGCTGTGGATCTCAATTCATCACACTTCTCCTCGCATGAATATGATGAATTGAGAGCTACAGTTGAAGCAAATAAATCGAGCCTCCCTGATCTCAAGGTATCAGAGGGATACGTGTACAGGCGGATGCAGCCATATTCTGGAAACCCAGATCAAGAATTCGAATCTTGGAAGCTTTGCGTTCCAGCTGGTTTGACGCTCACTTTGATCGAACAGGCACATTGTCCACCTACCGCATCACATGGTGGTATTACAAAAACTCTAGCGCGATTACGACAACTTTATTTTTGGCCGAATATGGCTAAAGACGTCAAAATCTATATCGGTAAATGTGATTCGTGTCGCGAAACAAAAGCGGCTAACCAAACTTTAATTCCACCTATGGGAGGCCCAATTTCAGTTGAAAGACCTTGGCAAAGATTATATGTTGATTTGTTAGGACCATATCCATGGTCAAAACGCGGATTTTGTTATATATTTATAGTTCTAGATCAGTTATCAAAATTTGTACTTCTCAAAACCCTGCGAAAAGCTACAGCAGTAAAGATAATTGAATGTCTTGAAGCTGATGTTTTCCATATCTTTGGAGTTCCTGAAAGTATCATGACAGATAATGGAAATCAATTTACTGGTCATGAATTTCAAAAACTTCTGGCATCATATTCCATTGAACATATAAGAACAGCCATACATTCGCCTCAAGCTAACGCATCAGAAAGGGTGAATCGGTCAATTCTGGCTGCGATCCGTACGTATTTGCATGAAGATCAGCGTGATTGGGACAAAAACTTGTCAAAAAGTGCAGCAGCGTTGCGTTCTACAGTACATCAGGCAACCGGAATATCTCCATATTATATTTTATTTGGTAATAACATGGTCACACATGGATCTGCTTATAACATTTTAAGAAAATTAGATTCACTCAGAGAAGATACTGATATTTTACCATATCCTGATCGAATGAAATTGCTTCGTCATAATGTTATCAAATCTCTACGTGTAGCATATGAAAAGTATAAAAAAAGATATAATTTGAGAAGCAGAGAAAGAAAATTTCACTCCGGACAAATTGTTTTTCGAAGAAATTTCGCACAAAGCGATTTTATAAAAAAATTCAACGCTAAACTAGCAAAAAAATTTATCAAATGCAAAATTGTCAAAGAAGTTAGTAATAACCGGTATCAATTATCAGAAATGGACGGAACAAAAATCTCTAGTATTTATCATTCCAAAGATTTAAAAACATGATCTTATTGCCCGGCTTATGAGCGCTCTTAATCTCAATGTGGTTTGCCCCACGTTGGGCTGATATACTGATATATTACAAAATGTTTTGCCGACCTTTATCAAAACTATCTTATCGTTTTCAGTTAATTTCGTTCAACATAATTGTTATTTCCAAATATATCAACCAAAACTACATGTTTTGTAGCGATCGCGATAATTTTGTCCACCTATTTTTTTTTTAAATTTGGTAAAATTTATATACAAATATAATTATACTATAAAAATAATCTTAATGTCTGTAATTTTTTTTGTTAAAACATTGTGGCAGATTTCACCTTTCATTTAATATAGATTAGATTTATATAGACCTATTTATACTATTTAATATACCACCTTATTGTAAATTAATGGTTAGCATATTTTGAAATATAATAAATTAATAATAAATTATAATAACTAGTTAAAATAAAATCCTACAACAAATAGTTAATTAAAAATTAAAATAATTAACAATTAAAAGATCAAAGAGACATCTAGGGTAATAATTAAAAATAAATATAGTAAATTAAATTAAGAATGCTTTCATTGTTAATTATAAGAAAAGAGAGTATTTTTAACATCGACGCACGATCATGAAAAATGTGCCCGGATGCAAAAATGAGAGATGGAAACTTCCTCTTTTTCCGAATGGGCTCTGCATAGAAAACATCGTCTCGATTTGTACAGCCAAATTTAAAATTTGTAAAAGTATTAGAAATTGTAAAAATTAAAATTCATAAAAGCACTTAATACAATTTATTTTCTTCCAATACGAATTATAAAAATAAAATAAATAATTAATCGGTGTGTTCCAAATAAATAATTGTTAAAATAATTAAAGTATTAAATAGTATCGGAAAATTAAAGGCTGTAAAATCTGTGAGACAAATGATTGGAGTGAGTAATAATCAGAAGCTCCAGAAAATAAAATAAAGAACATCTACAACATATATATATTAATAAAAGAACACCAAAAGTACGAGAATAACACGAAAAGTACGCCAAGAGTACGAAAATAATTAAAAGTACAGTCCTGCATCGATAGAATCAACCAAATTAGTCATCATCATTTCCAGAGGAACAGGAGAAGAAAATTATTTATATATTGTGCATATATTATAATCAAAGCACATGTCCATTCCGCAAAAATTTATATAAAAAAACCTGATATTGGTTAAGTTTATAACCAATAAACGAGGGTATATTATATCTTATTTAGAGTTCTAATTTAAAAAAAAAAAATAGTAGAATACAAAATTTAGTTTTTTTTGAAAATTTTAATTTTTTTGTATTAATAGAAAAAAAAGAAAGTAATATTATAAATTTCGATAAAATCAAAGGTAAATTTCAAAAGTAATTAATGTTTAAATTTAATTTTTTTTGTAGTATCGTAAAATAAATATATAAAGATATAAAAAAAATAAAGCGGACGGACATAGACAGTGTATTAAAATAATATAAATATATAATTTAAAATCTGTAGCTAAACTTCATGCAGCTTTGGATCGTTTCGGGGGAGCTAAAATTTTTGGTATGTAAAATCACCTATATATTATATATATATATATATATATATATATATATATTTAAAACTATATTTCAATAAATATTTAAATTTCAAATAAAATAAAAGTAGAACAATTAATAGAATTATATTATAATTATATCAAATTAAAATGATATAGTAATAATTGGTTGTTGCTGACACATAAAATATAATTTACATTTTTATCGCATACACATGGTTATACATTTTTTTTCTTGATACAAAAAGTGAATAAATAATTACTTGAAATTTGCTTTTGTTAATTTATCATATATAAATTAGATTAATTTTGGTCATTTTTTTTTTATTATAATAAATAGTAATTTCAATAAATAAATATTTAATAAATAATATAATATATAGTAAATAAATAATATCATTTTCGCTTATAAATAATAATTGGTAGATTATATAAATATTAAATACTTAATGTATAGTTTCTTTTAAAATAAATATTAAATAATTAAATATTAAATAAATTAATAGAAATATACAATACCAGATGATGGTAAAACAGTTGAAAATTTTTAAACAATGAAATAAATAAAACAATGCGACAAATAAAATGAAATAAATATAATATTATTATATTGAATATATACATATGTTGACTTCTTTTTTTTAACATAATCTCTATCATGATGTTGATCTAAAATATCCCTGTTGGTGGTGATCCTTGATCATAATTATATCCAAGTATACATGATGCATTGGTAGTAAAATATAAAATGAAGTAACAATAAATAAGGGACCATATAAGATTGCTAAAATTGGTATAGGAATTACATACAATTAGGTATGTGATTTGAAAAGGGAGGGTAATGAAAGCATTATGACATAACACCATAGTCATAGATTCGCGCCATAATATAGAGTGGTTTTATATAAATTTAGATTCCGATTTTATTTCTTTTTAGTTCCAGTTAGAGTTCATAATAATTGTTTTTGTATTGATATGAGGATTGTCTTCATCAGTAACCACGTCTATATACTATCTTAAATTTTCATTTTTTTTTCTAAATTTTTTTTAATCAGTAAAGTAAAGGTAAAGGTAAAGTTTCTGTATTATTTAACCAACCCGTGGTTATCTCAGTAGTTGCTACATAAAAGTGGTATCTCAAGACTACTGGCCACCCCCGGTACGACATAAAATGTAATAACACGGTAAAGGACGTTATTTAGCAAGAACCACCCCAGGCCCTGAGCTCTAGTCGGCAAAATGCGTACCATCGCTAGATAACTCCTCAAACTATAGGCACCAGCAGTATTTAATTGGTTCTAGTAGAAAGGCCTTTGAACCAAATTAAATACCGCCGGAAAATAAATTACCAAGACGATTATTACAAATGGCGCCCAATCTATAGGCAACAGAGCGTGATTCAGCGTTGGCAGTTATCTCAGCTAATAGTTGATGAACTGAGTGGATTGTTTTTGAATTAGTAGCCTAGATTTATAATATGTTTCGAGATTTTTAATCTCTGCAATTTTTTTTTATTTTAATAAATTTCTAAGTAGTTTTGTTTTGCAAAAGAATGATTAATAAATTTTGTCTAGTATTTTTTTTAGTATTTTGGTTCATTGAAATTTAGGATAGGATTTTTTTTATGGTATTGGTCTTAATGTTTATGAGTCCCGTATTGTAGGCAGGGGTCAGCAATATGTGTGCCATAAACGTAGTGGCTATTTCATTGAAAAAAATTAATTAAAACTAACTCTCGGTGGAAATTTAAAATTTATTTTGTAGAGTCCTGGAATTGTAAAAACCATAGCGTTAGCAATCAGTTGCCTGCTGAATAATATTTAATATCAAAGCTGGGGAGGATAAGAAGTAAGTCCTGATTTTGTACCCACTTCAACACCATCCATATCTAGCAGCGACTGCATTGTTGTTACGGGTTTGAATCTAGAAGATAATTTGCGTACGGAAAATTTTGAGCGTGTAATAAATACTAATGAAAATCGGGAAGAAATTGCTACAGATAATCGAAAATAAAATAAAAAATCTAGACAGTTAAAACGAAACACTGGTAAGTCGTATAATACTTCGAAAGGAAAAACTGTATTACAAAGATCATTTAAAAAGCTATCTAATTGTCGTCGTAAAGGTAATAATAAGATTACCGAAAACAAACAAGAAATAATATTTCAACAGTATTGGAGTCTTGATAGTTATAATTTACGTCAAATGTTTTTACGAGGATTAATTGAAAACACAGCGAATTAAAACAAATGTCACGCAAAGAAATCGTGAAAACTCCAATTATTATTTTTTAGAAATCAGAACAAAAAGAATAAGTGTATGTCAAAAGTGTTATAAAGATACTTTAGGAGAGACTGATTCTTTTATTAAATCTTTTATTAAGAAAAAAATACATGATGATCAAATTATGCTTGATAATAGAGGATCGCACATTCCTGCTAATAAACTTGGTGAAGATAAGATATCTGAAATAAAAAATCATATCAACAGCTTTCCGGCATACGAAAGCCATTATACCAGACAAGCATCGCAATTAAAGTATCTTCAAAGCGACTTAACATTGAACAAAATGTATATCTTATATTGTGAAAAAATTATAAAGCCTGTATCGATTACTAAATACGGACAAATTTTCAGAACATTGAACATAAAGTTCAAAGCTCCACATGCTGATACTTGTAATAAATGTGATATCTTGAAAGCCAAAATTGATCTAGCTGTTGGAGAAGAATTATCTGTACTCAAAGCCGATCGAGAAAGGCACCAAAGCGAATCAACTATAGCATACAAAGCTAAATCGAAAGATAAAATATTAGCACTTTCAGATGAGTCAATTAAGATTTTAACATTTGATTTGCAATAATGTTTGCCAACTCCGTTTTTAAAAACATCGGTGTCCTTCTACAAACGTTCATTATGGACATTTAATTTAACAATACACGATTGTACTCTAGGATTACCTTATTGTTTTATGTGGCATGAAGCTTTAGCTCGACGTGGAGGGAATGAAATCGCTTCTTGTATTTTTTCCCATATCAAGTCATTACCTGAAACTGTAAAACATTTCATTTTATACAGCGATAATTGTGCTGGACAAAATAAAAAAAAATTTGTGGCCGCGATGTTCTTAACTTTAATTCTCAACATAAATAATATAGAAATTATTGACCACAAATTTTTGATCGTTGGCCATACCCATAATGAGTGTGATGTTGACATTCTCAAATTGAAAGAAAAAAGAAAAAAACTACAGCACAAATTCATCATCCAAGAGATTGGTACCAATTTGTACGTACGGTTGGTGTAAAAAAAGAGTTCAAAGTTCATGAGATGTCTCAAGAAGATTTTATAAATTTTGCTGAAGTTGCTAACACCAAATTCATGTGGAAAAATTTGATTCAAATGGAAATCGTTTTAATTGGCAAAAAGTTCAGTGGTTACGATATACCAAGGAATTTGGTGAAATACAGTATAAAAATTCTGTGAATGATGATAAACGATTTAAAATTTTGAATTTGAGGCGACGCAGATTTAGCTCGATTGATGACAATAACTTACCACTATGTTACAGATCTGGTCAAATTAAAATTAGTACGGAAAAGAAAAAAGATATCCTTGATGTATTAAACTTGATCGATACAAATTATCACAACTTTTATAAAAACTTACCTACTGAAGATATGCCTGACTATCATCCTGATTTAACAGAAATTGAAGATACTGAAAACGATACAAATTAATAATATATGTTACATTATAATAACTATATTTTAATAATATTTTATAAAGTCATGTGGGATATCAAATTAAAGGTGTTGATGAGTACATCTCGTTGGGTAGTGTTTCAGGTAACTAGGACCTTGTGGGGCCCCCAAAAAGTTGGGCCAAAAATTAAAAAAAATCATGTGGGGTATCAAATTAAAGGTCTGGAAGACTAGATATCTTTGGGGCAAATAATTATAGTTTTTTGGGGCAACGTGGGTCATGTGCGGGCTAGAAAAATTCAGGTGTTCTTTACCTGGGCATACCTCCTAAACGGCTGTACCGATTTAACTCAAATTTAAAACTTAAGCTCGTGCTATGACCCATTTGGCGCCACATAATTTTCACTGCCGGTCGATGGGGCGTGTGAGGGGGCCTATTATCAAAAAAGTCATGTAGGTATCAAATTACAGGTATTGATGAGTACATCTCGTTGGGTAGTGTTTCGGGTAACGAGTTATGGGGCCAAAAATAAAAAAAATCATATGGGGTATCAAATTAAAGGTCTGGGAAAACAGATATTTTTGGGCCAAGTAATGATAGTATTTAGGGCAACAAGGGTAATGTGGGGGCCTGGAAAATGGGGCCAAAAATAGTAAATATCATGTGGGGTATGATATTAAAGGTCTCGACGAGTACAACAAGTTGGGTAGTGTTTCGGGTAACGAGTTATGGGGCCAAAAATAAAAAAAATCATATGGGGTATCAAATTAAAGGTCTGGGAAAACAGATATTTTTGGGCCAAGTAATGGTAGTATTTAGGGCAACAAGGGTAATGTGGGGGTCTGGAAAATGGGGCCAAAAATAGTAAATATCATGTGGGGTATGATATTAAAGGTCTCGACGAGTACAACAAGTTGGGTAGTGTTTCGGGTAATAAGTACCATGTAGGGCCCCAAAAAATGGGGTCAAAAATAAAAAAAAATCATGTGGGGTATCAAAGTTCTGTAAGAGTAGATATCTTTGAGGCAAGCAATGATAGTTTTTTAGGGGCAATGTGGGTCATGTGCGGGCTAGAAAAATGCATGTTTTCTTTACCTGGACATACCTCCTAAACGGCTGTACCGATTAAACTCAAATTTAAAACTTAAGCTCGTGCTATGACCAATTTGGCGCTACATAATTTTCACGGCCAGGCGATGGGGCGTGTGAGGGGGCCTATTTTCAAAAAAGTCATGTGGGGTATCAAAACTGGGGCCAAAAATAATAAATATCATGTGGGGTATGAAATAAAAGGTTTCGACGAGTACATTTTGTTGGGTAATGTTTCAGGTAAATAGGGCCCTATGGGGCCCCAAAAATAAAAAAATATAATATACATGTATATATAAAAATATTGTATATAAATATATATAATATATATATATGTATATGTGCCGTTAATTTTGCAAGTGGCATAAGTAACTTTTCGCGGAGTTAGAGCTACTTATTATAAGCCGCTCAAATATATATATGTATAAATATTTATATATATTTATATGTATATATATATATATAAATATATATAAATAATTATACATATATATATTTGAGCGGTTTATAATAAGTAGTATATATATATATATATATAAATATGTTGATACCCCATATGTTTTTTTTTATTTTTGTCCCCATAACTCGTTACCCGAAACACTACCCAACGAAATGTACTCATCAATACCTGTAATTTGATACCCACATGACTTTTTTGAAAATAGGCCCCCTCACACGCCCCATCTACCGGCAGTAAAAAATTATGTGGCGCCAAATGGGTCATAGCACGAGCTTAAGTTTTAAATTTGAGTTAAATCGGTACAGCCGTTTAGGAGGTATGCCCAGGTAAAGAAAACATGAATTTTTCTAGCCCGCACATGACCCACGTTGCCCCAAAAAACTAAAATTACTTGCCCCAAAGATATCTAGTCTTCCAGACCTTTAATTTGATACCCTACATGATTTTTTTTATTTTTGGCCCGATTTTTTGGGGCCCCACATGGTCCTTGTTACCCGAAACACTACCCAACGTGATGTACTAATCAATACCTTTAATTTGATATGCCACATGACTTTTTTGAAAATAGGCCCAACCCCTCGCTGGGCCTTAAAATTAAGTGGCGCCGAATGGGTCATAACACGAGCTTAAGTTCCAAATTTCAGTTAAATCGGTAAAGCCGTTTAGGACTATGCCCAGGTGAGGAAAACATGAATTGTAAATTCAATAAAAGGTAGTAAAAAAGAAATTAATAATAATTTCAGGCCCCCACGTGACCTGCGTTGCCCCTAACACTTCCGTTACTTACCACAAAGTTATCTACTCTTCCAGATCTTTAATTTGATACCCCACATGATTTTTTGTCATTTTTGACCCAATTTTTTGGGGCCCCACAAGGTCCTAGTTACCTGAAACACTACCCAACGAGATGTACTCACCAATACCTTTAATTTGATACCCCACATGACTTTATAAAATATGCACAACCCCCGCCCCATCGCCGGGCCATGAAAGTTATTAAAGTACCGAATGGTTAATAACACGAGCTTAAGTTTCAAATTTGAGTTAAATCGGTAAAGCCGTTTAGGAGCTATGCCCAGGTGAGGAAAACATGAGTTGTAAATTCAATAAAAGGAAAGTAAAAAAAAGTAATAAAATAATAATAAAATAGGGTCTACCCAATATATAAAAATAATACTGTGAAGGTCAAATTCATAAAAGGAACAGAACATAAATATAATTACATCGCCGGCCTATATTAAAATATTTGTAGAGCAACTTGTTACAGTTCTATTTAAATATGTACAGTGTAACGATGGTTGGTTAAAGAGATTTTCCATGTTTTAGTGCTGTTCATTTGCCGTAATGGAATACAACAATTGAATTGGTTACAAAGCGCTGCACGCCTAGCGAGGCACTAGCTTAGCTCAGGGATCGGGGGGGTTTTATTTGCGCTTCCTCAATCATTACAAAAAAAAATTGCGTGCGAAATCAATCAAAAATAATATCAAACGATATTACCAAAAAAAATATACTAATTAAAATTTCCCCAAAAAAAACAAATAATTGGAACACAATTAAAACAAAAAAAAAACTGAGACGAATAAATTATGCTATAGTTGGATTAGCATCTAGAATCTTACACCCACCCTTCCATGGACCAACTTTTAGGAATCTATACCTGGTCCCCATTATTCAATTTATTGATTAATAATTTACATTACCTTAATTGACCTGCAAATGTATATGTGCTTATCGAAATAATAAGATTAATTTTTCATGTTAATTATAAAACAGGCCATAGCAAAAGTTTATTACGAAAAAAAATATATTTTAGTATCAATTATATTTAAATGACAATCATTAAAATTATAAAAAAACAATTCATTAATTGATTTAATTGAAATACAATCAAATATGCTACATTTAATGATAACCTGTTCAAATCGCAAAAATCTACAAATTTATGAAATGATTTTATAACCTAAATCAACATCTGAAATATTAATTTATCATAACAATAACAAACCAAATAATGAATTTATTAAATTTTCCAATTAAAAAAAATACTATATTAATTGATATTCATTAATTAAATTTTCATCGATTTTTTTTTTTTTTTTAAAATCAAAAATATTCTACTATATTTATAAAATTTAAATAAATTTTTAAAATTAGATGATGATATGTCATTTTTTTTTTGTTGCCAATCATAAATAGTTTGTAATGGATTTAATTGATTTTTAATTAAATCAATTTTAATTAAAATTGATGAAAATTCAATAATATTTTTATCATAGTTTATAAATTCTATAATTATATATTTAATTGACAATATTTGGCTGTACTTCCGAATAACGGGGAAGAGCTTTTAAGATTACGTCATTACGTAACGGTACTTTATGACGTCAGGATTTCGAATAATGACGTCATTTTACCCGCAAACGCCATCTAGTGGCCGAAAAATGCATTACAAATTTTTCAAAAAATTCATATTTTTGCCATTTTCACCTTAACGGTAAATTGTAGGATCCCAATTTTTTTTTTAAATTGTAGCTAATAAAATTCCCTATATTCTGAAAAAAAAAATTTAATGATTTTTTTAAGAAGTCGTCTAAAACTGCAAATTACTAGATATAGAGGTGTAGTGAATATTTTACCGTTATTTTCATAACGGTAAGCGTTAAGTGGATTTTTTTTATTTAGTGTAGTAGAGCAAAGCTTCAGAATTTTTTTTAAATCAACTTGTTTTAACAAAAGTCTTCTAGAAAAAGGATAAAAATGAGAAAAACTTTTAAAAAAATTTATTATGATTTATTCTTTTTTTTCAACCACAATATAACATTTTGATATCAAAAATTAATTTTGAAAATGTATCAACATTTTTTGCTTCTTTCCTCCAAAAAAATTCACATAAATGTAAATCCATATTACATTTCCGTATACCTCCTCGGCCTAAACGTCTTTTTAAGTGTCTCCACGAACTTTCAATATTTTGGGTATGTGCATTGGTTTCTGGATCTACGAAATTCTCCGAATGGTTTACTGTTTTATGCACATAACCAATTAGATTTAAATCTATATATCCTCCCCAACAATCTGTATGAATTTCAGTTCCTACATGATTAGATAAGTTGCAAATTTATTAAAATTTAAGGTAAAGGGCGTAAAAAACTTAAAATTGGCCATAACATTTATAATTTAAAAAAACACTAAACCCTTCAAAAATAATGGGTTTTCCCTTTTCCGAAAAGTTTTGCAACTAGTAATGGGTTTACCCTTTTCCGAAAAGTTGCAAAAAAAAAAATCATTTTAAAAATACTATTTACCTGGAAGTACATGCTTTTTTATTAAATCTTCTAATGTTTTTTTGTCTCTTTTGTTATTGGGACATATTTCCAAACGGTAATTGTTACTGTTTCTCTCAGTCATACCAATTATCCAACTTCCCTCAACTATGCGTCCTCGCTCATATTTGCGTTTCCCAATTTTGGTCTCATCAATTTCTACAATACATCCTACACCACCAATTTTTCCACTAACATTATAGGTATTATCCAGAGCAGACATACAAACTTCTCTCGCAAAACTAAAACGGTCTGAAATTGTTTCGGTAGACACATTTGTTTCAAAGATTGAACATTCTGCTATAGTTTGTTCAAATGAATATTTTTTAGCAAAACAATATGTTATAAGAATACATATTTCTGGTGCAACTTTAGACCTTTCAAACCAGGTATTATCAAGTCTACTGATTTTATGCTTCTTATTTTTATTGTAGCACACAAATATACCGAAAATATTACTATTTTCTATTTTCATCTGTTTTTTGTGCGTCTTACAATATTTATTTTTTGGTACCAATCCTAATTCTTCCACCCATTTTATGGTGTTCTCTCGAGTTGAAATTTTACCAAAAATTTAAAAAAAAATTCCATTTCACATTATTACTAAAATAAATATAGAGCTTAATAACAAAAAAAATTGTAAATTTTGATAATAGCAAACTTACTTTAAATCCATTTTATTAATAATTTTATAAGTTAATTAACTTTTTCAATAACACAACCGATTCGTTATTATTCAAGAGTAATTCTTGCACTGATATTGCATTAAGAATAAAAACTAATTAAAATAATTGTCTAAGTAAGTTAAAATTTTTAAATTTGTATACTTAACTGTTTTTTAGTTACCTAACTGTTTTTATTTTATTTACACTTGTTAACTTAACAATAACAATAGGTTTTAATGTTAATGGACAACAATACTAAAATGTCAATAGCAAAAAATCGATTAAATGCAAGACGACGATTATTAAATAGGCAAGATGTGACAAAATTTGACCAAGTACCAGCACATATTGTTGATGCGTTTTATACAGAGGGAACATATAAAAATAGGCTTTTGGTGACAACATTTGCATTTATAAACGGTATATCAATTGATCAATTGTTTGATTTGATTAAATGGCCTTTGAAAGAAAATTATAAATATAAAATAATTGAAATTTTTAAAATGCTTAAAGATCCTATAAAGTCCTACAAATATTATAGCTATAACGTTATCATGAAACTGGTCTTATTTTGTAATAATGATATTAGAAAATTCGGTAAACGAATCCCTGGAAGAAAATAAAATTATAAAATAAAACATGTTTAGTTATGAAAGTATTGTTGAAATAAAAAAAAAATAAGTTATAATAAAAATTTTAAAGTTTTTCTCATTTTTATCCTTTTTCTAGAAGACTTTTGTTAAAACAAGTTTATTTAAAAAAAATCTGAAGCTTTGCTCTACTACACTAAATAAAAAAAATCCACTTAACGCTTACCGTTATGAAAATAACGGTAAAATATTCACTACACCTCTATATATAGTAATTTGCAGTTTTAGACGACTTCTTAAAAAAAATCATTAAATTTTTTTTTTTCAGTATATAGGGAATTTTATTAGCTACAATTTAAAAAAAAATTGGGATCCTACAATTTACCGTTAAGGAGAAAATGGCAAAAATATGAATTTATTGAAAAATTTGTAATGCATTTTTCGGCCACTAGATGGCGCTTGCGGGTAAAATGACGTCATTATTCGAAATACTGACGTCATAAAGTACCGTTACGTAATGACGTCATCTTAAAAGCTCTTCCCCGTTATTCGGAAGTATACCCCAATATTTTAGTATTATTCAGTAAAAAAAAAATCTTCAATTAATTCATTAAACGTTATATTTCTAATATAACATAAATTATTTATATTTGATTTCCAAGATATCCTTAAATCAGATGATGATTTATTATTTGTATAATCATGTTATTTGCCAATATATACAAATTATTATTTTTTTTATTTATAAATCTGAGTTATTATAATATTATTAATTATTAAACAATTTGAAAATATTGATTTTGATATATTAATTTGAAATAAATCGCGATTACATAAATCATTATTATTATTTAATTTAATTTCATATCCTTCATTATTATTATATTCATTATTATTTTTTTTTATTTCAGTCTATTCAATTAATTTATTTGTATTATACCATTTAAGAAAATATAAAAAAAAATTCCAAAGGGAAACTAATAATTATACTTTATTCAAAATGATCAAAACAAATCTTATGGTTTAAAAAATAAATTGCATATTTTTAGGCAAGAAAATAATTATAATATTTAACCAATTACCTGGTTTTCGGCTCGCTCAGCAACAGATCTGTTGATGAAGTCGGCTGAAAAAAAACCTACATATGTTTGTTGCGATTTTATATATATTTTTTTTTTATAAGCACCATAAAATTTATTATGAAAAAAAATTTAATCAAAAGAATAAAAAAATTTAATTAGACTCTATATCTACTATATATAAACATTAATATTTTTGTTTTTATTATTTATAAATATAATTATAAGTATTAAATTGAAATATCCATTTAAGATATACTAATTAATTTATTTATTTTATTTTTAATGAAAAAAAAAATCAATATCCCGCGCTGAAAGCTCGGCCACTCGGCAATCAAAAAAAATTTTCACCCAGCAACAAGAAAAATTTATTGGTTTGTTGCATCAAAATTTTATGAAAATATTATAATTTTTTTTTTTTTTTGTATACAACAAAAGAGTTTGCCGCAGTTTTTTTTTTATTTAATTTTTTTGCGTTTTCAATTTATTTAATTTTTGTATAAGAATAAAATTTCGAAGAAACTATAGTATAATAATAATGTCACCAAATTAACTTCATTCCACAAAATTTTAATGATTTCTTTTTTTTTTGTGTTTTTTTATTTATATTTTAAAATTATATATTACAAAATTTTATTAATATTTTATAAAGGATTATAACTTTTTATATTTATTATTACTTTCTGTGATCTTTAAAATTACACTATAAATTCATCTTAAAACGTTAATGATCTTTAGTCATCAAGTTCATAATAAAAAAATCTAATTTAGCATTTATTACTTTATCTAAACCTTTA
Organism: Rhamphomyia laevipes; assembly: GCA_963920725.1. Taxonomy (NCBI): domain Eukaryota; kingdom Metazoa; phylum Arthropoda; class Insecta; order Diptera; family Empididae; genus Rhamphomyia; species Rhamphomyia laevipes. The sequence goes on from OY987255.1 coordinate 112,904,750, forward strand.
CACCGTTGCCATTGCCATTTCTTGTTTGTTACTGTGGAATTGGCTTTATTTTATCAAAATTTATCAATAATTATTAAATTTTTTTATATTTTTTTTTTTTTTATTATTTTAATTATAATTATAAGTTACATTTGGTGATTTTAAAAGCATCTCTTACACAATATGCCAATTTGTGTTAATTTTTTTTTGTTTTAAACAAAACTTTAATTAATTAAAATAATTATGTAATTATTGTTATATCAAAATTGCTTTAATCACTTTTATTTAATTAATTTATGATTTTGAATTATTATTATTTTTTTTTATTTTTATTATTAATTTAACTATAGTTACAATTAAACCATTTCTACTATCTATTTACTTTTAAAATATACTTTTTTTCACGTTTTTATTGCTACTAAAATTCACATTCAATTGTTAATAAAAAAATTAGATATAGCGTATTAAATTTATAATTAATTTATTTGTTATAAATTTATTTTATAATTAATAAAATGGAAATAATTGTCACCATTTTTTTTTTATATTCATACTCAGTTCTTGGTTAGTAAAACTTTTAGCAACTTATAATTTAAAATTATTTTCTTTTTCTTTTAACTACTTTTGTATTTTCTTTATATCTAATTTATTATTTTTCTTTTTAATACCGCACTCAAGCTTGAGACAAACTACACTGAATCTTAGACTTTTTCCTCTCCTGATCTTTATATCTTTTCTTATAGAATTTAAATTATTTAACTATATGGTCTGATATTTTATTTTGACCAATTGCAATGACCCTTTTTATTAAAATTTGAGCGATAAACTACAGACAATATTGTAATATCATAATTAGATTTTGTAATTTATATATTATATTATAAATATTCAATTATTTTATAAATTCTCAGAGGCAAATAAATGTATACTGCATTATCGACCATTACAAAACAGGATCAATGAATAAAATATGTATTCAAAGATACTGAAAAGGGAGAACATATAACATTAATTTATTCTATAAAGATTGGGTGTATCTAAATAACTATATTTTTATATTACTAAGTTACTGACGAATGTTTTTAGAATGAAAAACACCTATTTTCTTTCCCGAAAGATCTTCCAATTCATACAATGCATTACCAATAACTTTGGCAACTCTTGCTTTTAAGAACTTATTAGCTAGCTTGGGATTAAAGCCTTTGCTTTGATCGCTTTGTTGAAAATTTCTTCTAAATACTTCTTGACCCGGAACAAAGTTTACAATTTTCGACCGCAAATTATACCGAGTTGCATTTTGTTCAAAAGCTTTCGCAATTAATTCTTTGGTTCTATCTCTCAGAAGTGACAATCCATCTGAGCATTCAAAAACTTCAACTTCAACGTCATCCTGTAAGCTATCTAATTTTCTTAATAAATCGTATGTAGAAGCATGCGTAACCATCTGCTGACCGAAAGTTAAAAAATAAGGAGAATGTCCAATCACTTGCTGAATGGAACTTCTTAAAGCACAGCTTATATCACTTAAATGTTCATCCCAAGTACGTTGATTATCCGAAATATATGCACGAATAGCTGCAATTATGGATCGATTCACACGCTCTGAGGCGTTTGGCTGTGGCGTATAAATGGGTGTAAATGTATGTTTAATGCCATATTTTTTTAACAACGAATCGAACATTTTGGATGTGAATTGTGAACCATTATCGGTGATAATGAATTCAGGCACACCAAAAACATGAAAGATATTTTCCTCTAAATAATTGCATAAGTTTTTGGTGTTTAAGTTTTTGAATGGCTTTAAGAAATGTAATTTCGACAGGTGATCAACAATAATAAAAATATTACCTACTCGGGATCTGGGATACGGTCCAATCAAATCCATATACAATTTTTGAAATATACGTTCAGATTTAAAAAACGAAGTCATTGGTGCACGTAAAATTTGATTTGGTGTCTTAGTTTGTTTACATATACTACAATTTGATACATAGTCTTTAACTTGAGTTACCATTTTTGGCCAATAAAAATTACATCTTAATCTGTGGACGGTTTTTGCTATACCACCATGAGCCCACATTGGTGGATCATGGGCTTTAGAAATTAATTCTTCAGTCATTTCTTTCGGAATCCATAATTTCCAGCTACTAGATTCCTGAATTGGGTTCCCAGATGCAAATTCTGTACGTTTATAAACTAAACCATCAAGAACTTTTAGATCAGGAGAAATTTTATTCTCTACAAACGATATTAAATTAAGATAATCAGTGGATTTAAAATAGTCGGATTCCAGATCTATACTAGGACCAATAATGTCAAGTGCTGCGATTTCATCCGCCGAATACATACGTGAAAGAGCATCGGGAAACACATTTTGCGATCCACGTCGGTGCTCAATACTAAAATTAAAACCTTGTAGTTTTAAACTGCAACGCGCTAGTCTACCCGATAAATCAGTTTGTTGCATCAACCACTTTAAAGATGCATGGTCCGTGATGACTTTAAATGGATGACCTTCTATGTATGAGCGAATTTTTTTTATAGCCATAACAGCAGCCAAACATTCTTGCTCAGTGACACTATAGTTTCTTTGCGCCGTATTTAATTTTTTTGACATGTAAGCCACCGGACGTTCAACACCATCGTCATCTTGTTGGATTAGTACACAACCTATACCATCACTACTCGCGTCGCATTGTAATATAAATGGTTTTTCGTAGTCGGGGTTTATTAATAAAGGTGCAGATACAAGAGCTGTTTTTAGTTTCTCAAACGCGACATTAGCTTCGTTTGTCCACTGAAATTTACTTTTTGGATTCTTTAGTAAATTCGAGATTGGAGCTGAAATACTTGCAAAGTTATCTATAAACCGTCGGTAATAGCCGGCCATACCTAAAAATCGACTAATCTGTTTCACAGATTTTGGTTGAGGATATTGGGAAATTACGGAAACTTTCTCGGGATCAACTTTTAATGTACCATTACCAACTACGTAACCTATATATTTAACTTCGGGTAATAGAAATTTACTTTTTCCTATATTAATTGTCAACCGTGATCTTTTTAAATGATGTGCTACTTGTTTTAGTGTATCTAAATGCGATTCGAAACTATCGGATATGATAAGGAGATCGTCCAAATAAACAAAAACTCGATCTTTGAGAGTAGGTAGAATCACTCTGTCCATTAGGCGAGACATCGTTTGAGGAGCATTGCAGAGGCCAAAAGGCATGACAGTATAATGGTATAAAGGTCTGCCAGGGACTGTAAAAGCGGTTTTGGCACGTGAATGTTTTTCCAATGGTATTTGCCAAAATGCATCCTTCAAATCTAGACTCGAAATAAAATTTGTCTTGGGTAATCGACTTAAAATTCCGTCGATTTGTGGTAAAGGATATGCATCGGTTTTAGTTAACGAATTTAATTTTCTAGAATCTAGGCACAAGCGAACTTTACCTGGCTTACGGACTAAGACGACCGGCGAACTCCAAGAACTATCGCTTTCCTCTATAACGCCAAGTTCGACCATGCGATCTATTTCCGCGTACATTTGCTTTTCTATCACTGGCGATACTGGGTAATGACGCTGTTTTATAGCTTTAGCATCACCTACGTCGATGACATGCTCAAGTATGTTTGTTTTACCTTTTACCTAGACCTAATGATGGAAATAGTTGAATGGTTTCATCTAGTTGTCTCTTTTTTTCGCTTGAGAGATTATTTATAATAGGATTAGTGTTCTCCTCTTCACTAGCTGAAAGAGAGATTTCACTAACAACGTGTGGAGCCAGGTTAAACGTTTTCCAGAAATTTATACCCAGATATAAATTTTGCGTGAGAGCGGGAACGATGTAGAAGACAATAGGTTTGGTAACATTACGAAAAGTTACATCAGTAGTTATAGATCCTATTATATCACGACTAGTGCCATCAGCAGTTTTTATTTTTGAAGCAAACTTTGAAAATTTTTCGCCATTTTTTAAAAATTGTATAGCTAAATCACCACTGAGACAACTTATTGAAGCACCGGAATCCAGCAGGCCTACCTGTGTTTTACCAAAAAGTTGTACTTCCGCATAAGATCGCAAGTCATTTTCGATATTTACAATGGACGAAATTATTTGTTTTTGTGCAGAGTGACAATCACTCCAAAAATTACGCATTCGGGTGGTACTTCGTTTTGGTGTAGCTAACGAATAATTATAAGATTTTATATTTTCTAAATGCTCATTACTACTAAATATTTTTTTCCTTGTCAGATAATATTCTTGGACACGTTGATAGTATGGTTTTATTTGTAATAATCTTGGTTCTTGACTATAAAAATTGTGAGGATTTCGCTTATGAAATCGCCAAAACCATTCGCTTGCCTTATCTTGAAACAAAACATGAATATTATCGCATAATTTACGAAAATCACCATTAAACGTTTGCCGAGTTAATGCTTCTACTCTATATATAAATTCATCTACACTAAGTCCAGTCGAGCTTCCGTTAAAGCTTACGTTCCAACTTCGTATTGCAGTAGCATGTTTACTATTATCTATAATTGGATTAAAATTAACCGATTCATTGGAATTGGAACGATTATTTCCTGAATTTAAATTGCTATGATTTTGTCGATTATTATACTCTAAGTTATAATTTCGATTTAACCTATTATTAAACTCTGAATTACGATTTGAATTTGTAGGAGCAGTATTATTAGCGTTGCGACTTGAACTATCTAAATTTTGTTGCGTTCTACTATCAGAAACAAATTGATTTGAATTATAGGATGGATTATTTATACCATTATCAGAAATGGAAATATCGCGTCTAATACTATTAAGACCGTCTTGAATAGTTCTTGAAATTTGTTGTTGTAAGTTGTAACCTGTCTTGATTAATTTCAAACATTTGTTGAATAATATTTTGTAAAGCGGTAACATCAAAATTATTGTTGCTATAAGACGTAGATTGCTCAGTTTGCCTAGCATTATTTTGCTCAAAATGAATCAATGGATCACTAGCTACAATATTTGGTTCTTGGTTCGATTGTTGTCTAGTTTGCGATCTAGTTTTATGCGTTTTCGGTATTTTAGTAATAGTTCCTCTTAGTGAATTATTTTCATTTGAAATATTACTATTACTTTCTGTAGTACAACTACGAATATCAGAAATTCTACATTTAGCCCTACAATTGGGACAAGTAGCTGAATTCTCTAACCAGGTTATTAAACAAGTCCTATGAAATAAATGTTTACAATTTGTAGAAACAATTTCATTTAAAGGTACCAACAATTCTTTACAGATACCGCAATTTGCATCTGCATCTGTAACTACTACAGGATTATAGACAGGACTTCTCATAGTAGCCATATTTAAAAAAAAAATTATTTATAAAGTTTTCATAAGCACACACACACCCACAGTTATCAATTAAGGATTTCATTCATCCATCATTAATTCTGTTGAGCTTTAATTGGTTCCAAACAAAAATTTTATTTTTAAAATAACTAAATTTTTATATGAATTCTATGATTAATTGATGTTGATTATTAATTTCAGTCATAATATAAACAAAGTTAATTCAATTAGCTTAAGATTCCTTAAAATTACCGGCCAGAAACAAGCGTATACGCTAGTAATCTGTATTCCATTGTAAATTTAATCCGATTGTAATCTAAGGTCAAAATATATCTTTATTAAAAATTACTACTTTAAAATTATTACCATTTCTTTACATACAAAGGTAGATAGGACAAATATTCGAAAATGTATTCAAAAAGTTTGTGTTCACTATAAAACCCTGAAGAAAACGTGAAAATTTATGAAATGTATAATCAACAACAAAAAAAATGCAACATTAAAAAAAATCTTTAATTACAATTATCAAAAAACTAAAAATAAATTTTTACCGTACTATGATGGGATTACCCCTGGCAAGCAAACAAATTAAATGCAAATGAAAAGTGCCGGTCAGATACAAGAGTCAACCCTAGAAAACTGCATTCCATTGCTACTAATAATTTCAAAAAAAATTAAACCACCACAATAGAATGTAAATTTATAAATATCTGAAACTACATATTTAACTTGATAAAAAACCCAAAATACACAAACTAAACCTAACCGGACAAGAATTTCGAATACGATCCAAAACTTTGTATTCCTCATTAAATTAAAGTGTAAATATTTTACTGGTAAACATTATCAAGTCAAAAAAAAATATATAAGTTCGATTTGGTAACCCAAAAACAGATTCAAATCACATATTCATTTAATTCTACTCTGCTTTCGGGCCCCACGTTGGGCGCCATTTTGTAACGATGTCGGTGTTGGTTAAAGAGATTTTCCATGTTTTAGTGCTGAGGCTTGCCAGAATTTTCAAAACTCAAATCGGGACAGTAAAATTATTATTTTTTTTAATTTTATTTTAATTTATTATGCTTAAAAATAAACTAAATTTAATAGGAACACAAAAATTCACATTCATTTCATTAACTTTATATAAAAAATCATTTAATCTAACATCACATGGAATGATTAAAATAATAAATTAAGAGAATATAATATTATTAGTATATTATTAAGAGATTATTGAATATTAAAGCTTGTTAGTGTACAAAATCAGTACTTATTGCTACTTTTAGCAGCTTTTAAAATATCTTTATTTTTTGAAATATAATGGTACATTTCGCTGCAGTTTTGATCTAAATTTACCAAGCACTGTAAACTTAAATTATTACAATTGCTGGATGAACGAACAGCAGATACATGTTTCTGATGAAATATATGCTTTTTAATGTCCGAAATACCACATTGGCTTATGCTGATATAAACTTTGCAATGTAAACAATATACTTCGGTGTTTGTTTTTCCCTTCTTTATAAACGGATACTGTTTGGTATATCTTTCCAAATACTGGCAAAATCTTTTTGGCACTTTCAAACTATAGTTAATGTTATGGCAAAAATAATTAAATAATATCAAAATGTTAAATTAAAATACTTACTACTTACTACAGATCTAAAGTATAAACAATTTAATTATCCGAACTATCAACGCAACGTGCCTAAAACAAACACTGACACAGCTTCAACTTCAATGATATTAAAACTTATTTTGACAGCTACCATTTATTAAAAATAAAGGTGGTATTACAGTCTGATACCAACTTTATTTTCATATTTCAGCAGGGTACGTTCAGATTTTTGATTTTGAAAATTATTTGATTGTGTATTTCATAAATTTAATTTGGATTTTTATAATAAATCTAAATCCGGACATTTCACCGTCCCCAAGACGTTTTTTGGGGACACTCGAAAACATCTCTGAAAACGGGACAATCCCGATTAATCGGGACGTCTGGCAACGCTAGCTGTAATGGAATACAACAATTGAATTGGTTCCATTAACCTCATGAAAGCGCTGCACGCCTAGCGATGCACTAGCTTAGCTCAGGGATCGGGGGGTTTTATTTGCGCTTCCTCAATCATTACAAAAAAAAATTGCGTGCGAAATCAATCAAAAATAATATCAAACGATATTACCAAAAAAAATATACTAATTAAAATTTCCCCAAAAAAACAAATAATTGGAACACAATTAAAAAAAAAAAAAACTGAGACGAATAAATTATGCTATAGTTGGATTAGCATCTAGAATCTTACACCCACCCTTCCATGGACCAACTTTTAGGAATCTATACCTGGTCCCCATTATTCAATTTATTGATTAATAATTTACATTACCTTAATTGACCTGCAAATGTGTATGTGCTTATCGAAATAATAAGATTAATTTTTCATGTTAATTATAAAACAGGCCATAGCAAAAGTTTATTACGAAAAAAAATATATTTTAGTATCAATTATATTTAAATGACAATCATTAAAATTATAAAAAAACAATTCATTAATTGATTTAATTGAAATACAATCAAATATGCTACATTTAATGATAACCTGTTCAAATCGCAAAAATCTACAAATTTATGAAATGATTTTATAACCTAAATCAACATCTGAAATATTAATTTATCATAACAATAACAAACCAAATAATGAATTTATTAAATTTTCCAATTAAAAAAAATACTATATTAATTGATATTCATTACTTAAATTTTCATCGATTTTTTTTTTTTTTTTTGTTAAAATCAAAAATATTCTATTATATTTATAAAATTTAAATAAATTTTTAAAATTAGATGATGATATATCATTTATTTTTGTTGCCAATCATAAATACTTTGTAATGGATTTAATTGATTTTTAATTAAATCAATTTTAATTAAAATTGATGAAAATTCAATAATATTTTTATCATAGTTTATAAATTCTATAATTATATATTTTATTGACAATATTTTAGTATTATTCATTAAAAAAAATTTCTTCAATTAATTCATTAAACGTTATATTTCTAATATAACATAAATTATTTATATTTGATTTCCAAGATATCCTTAAATCAGATGATGATTTATTATTTGTATAATAATGTTATTTGCCAATATATACAAATTATTATTTTTTTTATTTATAAATCTGAGTTATTATAATATTATTAATTATTAAACAATTTGAAAATATTGATTTTGATATATTAATTTGAAATAAATCGCGATTACATAAATCATTATTATTATTTTATTTAATTTCATATCCTTCATTATTATTATATTCATTATTATTTTTTTTTATTTCAGTCTATTCAATTAATTTATTTGTATTATACCATTTAAGAAAATATAAAAAAAAATTCCAAAGGGAAACTAATAATTATACTTTATTCAAAATGATCAAAACAAATCTTATGGTTTAAAAAATAAATTGCATATTTTTAGGCAAGAAAATAATTATAATATTTAACCAATTACCTGGTTTTCGGCTCGCTCAGCAACAGATCTGTTGATGAAGTCGGCTGAAAAAAAACCTACATATGTTTGTTGCGATTTTTTATTAGACTCTATATCTACTATATATAAACATTAATATTTTTGTTTTTATTATTTATAAATATAATTATAAGTATTAAATTGAAATATCCATTTAAGATATACTAATTAATTTATTTATTTTATTTTTAATGAAAAAAAAAAATCAATATCCCGCGCTGAAAGCTCGGCCACTCGGCAATCAAAAAAAAATTTCACCCAGCAACAAGAAAAATTTATTGGTTTGTTGCATAAAAATTTTATGAAAATAATATAATTTTTTTTTTTTTTTTTTTGTATACAACAAAAGAGTTTGCCGCAGTTTTTTTTTTATTTAATTTTTTTGCGTTTTCAATTTATTTAATTTTTGTATAAGAATAAAATTTCGAAGAAACTATAGTATAATAATAATGTCACCAAATTAACTTCATTCCACAAAATTTAAATGATTTCTTTTTTTTTTGTGTTTTTATATTTATATTTTAAAATTATATATTACAAAATTTTATTAATATTTTATAAAGGATTATAACTTTTTATATTTATTATTACTTTCTGTGATCTTTAAAATTACACTATAAATTCATCTTAAAACGTTAATGATCTTTAGTCATCAAGTTCATAATAAAAAAATCTAATTTAGCATTTATTACTTTATCTAAACCTTTACACCGTTGCCATTGCCATTTCTTGTTTGTTACTGTGGAATTGGCTTTATTTTATCAAAATTTATCAATAATTATTAAATTTTTTTTTTTATTTTTTTTTTTTTTTTATTTTAATTATAATTATAAGTTACATTTGGTGATTTTAAAAGCATCCCTTACACTTACACAATATGCCAATTTGTGTTAATTTTTTTTTTTTTTTTGTTTTAAACAAAACTTTAATTAATTAAAATAATTATTTAATTATTGTTATATCAAAATTGCTTTAATCACTTTTATTTAATTAATTTATGATTTTGAATTATTATTATTTTTTTTTCTTTTTATTATTAATTTAACTATAGTTACAATTAAACCATTTCTACTATCTATTTACTTTTAAAATATACTTTTTTTCACGTTTTTATTGCTACTAAAATTCACATTCAATTGTTAATAAAAAAAATAGATATAGCGTAATAAATTTATAATTAATTTATTTGTTATAAATTTATTTTATAATTAATAAAATGGAAATAATTGTCACCATTTTTTTTTTTATATTCATACTCAGTTCTTGGTTAATAAAACTTTTAGCAACTTATAATTTAAAATTATTTTCTTTTTCTTTTAACTACTTTTGTATTTTCTTTATATCTAATTTATTATTTTTCTTTTTAATACCGCACTCAAGCTTGAGACAAACTAGACTGAATCTTAGACTTTTTCCTCTCCTGATCTTTATATCTTTTCTTATAGAATTTAAATTATTTAACTATATGGTCTGATATTTTATTTTGACCAATTGCAATGACCCTTTTTATTAAAATTTGAGCAATAAACTACAGACAATATTGTAATATCGTAATTAGATTTTGTTATTTATATATTATTTTATAAATATTCAATTATTTTATAAATTCTCAGAGGCAAATAAATGTATACTGCATTATCGATCATTACAACATATATTTAAAGAATATACATATTATTAAGAATATTAAAAGGCATTAATTTTAATTCAGTAACAATTCCATTAACATTAATGCAGGTGAAAATTGACGACATCAAAGATTATATTAAATAAAGCCCATCTTTAACATTCATACATTATGTAAAGGTGAAACAAATTAAATATAGTAACAGAGATTTACACAATAGTACAAATATAAATATTACGGACTAATTTAAAGTTTCCAAAATCAAAGCATTTAGGCCGGCTCGGCTAATATAACTAACCTGACATGTCAGAAATTAAAATACTTAAATTTCTTGCAATTTTATCAAAAAAAAAAAAAATATCTTTAATCTATGATTTTGCCTTTATGTCTTCAATAGATAAACAAATGTTTTACCAAAATTTCAATAGTTAATATTAAATATGCTTATAATTAAATATTATAATTAAATTCTTTATTATAATTAAATTAATATGTTATATTTATATATTAATAAGTTTTTTAAAACTAAATGGAAATGATACGGTTACATTATTTTATGTAAAAATATGCTTTATTAAAATTTTATTTTTAAAGTAATGGCTAAAAATTATTTGTGTATGATATTCACTTATAAAAAGAACTAAATCTGAAGTCATATGCAATGTCCATTTCGCAATATCCAAAATAGCAATTTCCATTTCGACATATTAACAATTTTTTTTAATTATGGAGGATAATTTAAGTGTTAAAGATTTATAGAAAAATTTGATAACTTTCAAGCAAGTCAAAACAACATTACCGAATGAAATTGCTTGAATATAGTAATATTTTTTACAACTTTAAAAATCGATTTCTGTACGTTATTTAAGTTTTTTTTATGGAAAATCAATATATAGTGTAGAGGAATAGGTAAAGATTATGTTATATCAAACTACAAGTGGAAAATGAACTAAATAAGAGTTAGACGAGAGTAGGATTAATATTTATCTACAAACTTCGAAATACAATATGATAAAAATATCAATATGATAACGAGAATTCCAAGCCTTTAATTAAACATTTTGTACACACTCTCGAAATAACTTCATAATAATTAAGTCGCGGTGGTTAATTCAGCGCCTAAGAATTGCATCCTATTATGGAATTCCTACGTTACTG